>JAQSEB010000204.1:0-197632 GCA_030063045.1 Pratylenchus scribneri
AAAGAGTATTAAACGTTTTAACCCATTTTGATTTGTGGTTTAGAACTAAATTAGAATTGGTTAAAAGCGAAACCAATACATAATCAAATGATTCTAATTGACCAAATGTATCAATTCATTATTATAAGTTTTATCGGCCTCGAATAAACCACAAAACAGCTATAATCTTTTCAGCATTCTCAATTTTTTGCCAAAAATATTTAAAAAAAATCTAATGAATACCTATTGTTTTTAAATTCTGATAATTTCGGGGCCTTCGCTTCTTTTCTTTGGTCAAATTTATTAATCTGAAACCAAAAAAAATTGTGCAAAATATGGCAAAAATTGACAAAAAATTTTAAGTGGGCTTATTTAGCACTTGATCATAAAAAAATAAGGGAAAAATTAATTAATTTATTATTTATTTTAACAAAATTGAATAAAATTGCATTGAAGAAAAATTTGGGTGAATTTTATTGAAAAATGAGTTGATATCAAAGTTCTCCTCGGCCATTTTGCAACAAATTTTTGCCGCTTCTCTTTTTCGAAACATTCTGCACTGAAGAATGGAAGAATTCATTTGAAGAGCATTGTTGGCAAATTCAGTCTCAACCATTTCATCCGACGATGGTCAATGACTTTGGAAGAAATTGAGGCTGAAAAGATGGCATAAATTTTGTTGATTTTTGACTTTCTCGAGGAAAATAAATTTATATAATTCTTGGAGATATTCAAGAGTTACAGACAAATCAAATTTCGAATATTTTGCTAATCGTATATTATTGTTTATTGATAACAATAATTAATGTGCGACAAGCGACAGAGGTGTTCGCTTGCCAATTTGCTTTTGCTGTACACTTTATCTTCGTTTCTCGAAATTAACTTTCTTTATATTTTGTTCCATTCGTTATTCGAGTTTTTAAAATATCTGACTTGAGTTTAAAACAACCGCATTTGACGGTTCAGCACAGGTCTTTTTCTTTTCGTTACCGGGCCTATTAAGCGTCGTCAATTTGTTTTTCCAGCGGTTCATATTTCGCTAATTTAAATGCCACCTTTCTGAACATCCATATTCCGAACCTTAAATTTTTACATTCTCTAAATTCTGCATTGCGCTAGGCAAGCTTTAACACTAACATAACATTATTTCATTACACAATGTCCCAGTTGGCTTTTCGTTTGACACGAGATTGTATGCAAATATTGGGATCGAACATTTATTAGATTGGCAAGAATCCAATTTGCAAATCTCTTAATACAATTTCGTATGTTCGAATTGTTAAAGGAGCTGCGAAAAATCGCGTAAACTTTAGACTTTGAATTGAATTCATGGGAGTTTCATAAGATTATCTACTATACAAAATACAACCCTCTATATTAGGTAATTCATTTTTAATAACCAAATTGGTAAAATTTGGTTAATAAAAAAAACAATATGAAACTGTGTCTATCAAAATATGTAATTTTTCATATTGGTTTGATTGGAATATTTATGCATTTATTAAACTAATTTAATATCGGCTATGCGATGCTTATAATCAAAATGCTTGCCTTCTCGAGTCATATTTTGGCCACATTGAATTCATTTCACCAATTGGTAGATTGGATGGATTCACCCCAAAATATCAATACCCAAAATCCGATGCATCCAAAATTTCAAGAGAGAAAAAGCAAAGCTTTAAGCTTAACCTTAAATAATATAGCTTTAAGACAAACAAAAGACTCATGCTCGGAGAGCTAATATTAGATTAAATTTATCTTTATTAAGATTTTGTTTATTAGGATTTTGGGTTGATCCCTTTCAAACTTTCCGCAAAAATGATTCCAGAATTAAGGATTAATTTTTTTACCATTATTAACAATTCTTTTTATGCTCAATCTTTTCTAGTATACATATCATACGGTGTGTCTAACATTGTAAAGCTTTGACCTCGATCTCCTCTAGCAAATAGAGAGGAAAGATCCACTAATTTTATATAAATATAAAAATTAAACCATTTGTCTGTCGACATTTTTGTCCTCAAATTGGCAACGACATTGGCAAATGTTCAAATGAATTCAGCATTTTTGACTACAATTGTTGAATGGGGATGCGCCATTCATTTGGCCATTTCGGGCAATTTTCACTGTGAACTCTAAACATTTGAAACCTTTCAAAACTTCCGAAAGCCAAATGGTTTTTCCGTGCTGGAATTTGATATGGAACAAATTTAATTAGAGAATTAATAAATGAACAATTCTAGAAAAATTAAAATATAAAATAAATAAATAAATAAATAAATATTTTATTTCTATTCTTTTCAATCAAGTTTTATACAAGTTAATAATGGTTTTTTCCATTAACAATTTATTTATATTTTATATCATCTTCGTTAAGCTTGGTTTCTGGCCAAATGTTCCAAATTATTCCAATTTATTCTTAAAGCTCTCTGGGCGTCCGCCTCATAATCCTGACACATAATATCCTAGCAAAAATTCTCTAAAAGTGCGAAAGCTTTGTTAAATTTTCCATTGTTTAATTTTTTTTATTATTAATTAGGATATAAATTGCTCCTCTCTCTTGGCATTCGAGTTCGGCAATTAAAAAATATTTGCCGGTATACGGATTAAGAAAATTTGCAAATTTCATTAAAAAGTATCCGAATTGGCCAGTGGCCACCAGATTTTGGGTCTAGCTACCAGATTTTTCACTAAAAATCCCAAAAAAACAAATTTCGGTCATTGGATTTTCAAAAAATTTCCAAAAATATAGCGGACTCCCAATCAGTATCTGGCTCCATTTTCTATTTATTAGTTTACTTTTACCATACCCAAATTTTTGTACAAATTTTTAATCAGCCAAAAATTATTAATCACCAAAAATGTGAAAGGAAATCAAAAATATTTATTTTCCTATTTTTCTTCATTTCCGCCCATTAAATTTTCTTATCAATTCCATTCATTTGGCCACCCAAATGTTTTGTACGATTGTGGGAGAGAGTCTAAAGTCCATTGGAAATTTTTTGTATAAAAAATTTATTCACTCGAGTCTCGATTAAAATTATGTGCAAACAAAAATGATTGTGGGCTACTTTTGGTCCATTTTTAGTCCAACAAACATTTTTGAATGATTATCAATGGGTAAATTCAGTACCTATGCCATTCTTTTAGTTATAGCCAGCCCAAAAATGAAGTAACCATCCGGGAAAGCGATAAGCTCTTTGAAAGCCCCAAAAGTCTTCTTAAAATGGCTTTCTAATATGGTAAAGTTAAAAATAATAAATTAAATGACTTTTCTTTTAAAAAAATGGGTAAATTCGATACCTAGTCTCATTCTTATGACCATAGTCCAACAAGGAAGCAACCATAATTGGGAAGGTGACATATTAATTGAAAGCCCTAAATGTCCTCTAAAATGTGGCTATACTAATATGGTAAAATTTACAACAATTTATTATAAAATAATAATTGGCTTTTCCTGCATAGGATTAATTCGATGCCTGATCCATTCTATTGGGTCTTGGCCGTAGTTCAACAAAGAACTTACCAATTTCGAAAGGGGATATGTCATTTGAAAGCACTAAATTTTCCCTAAAAAGTTGCTTTTTAATTTTTCTAAAAATTATAAAAATTTGATTAACTTTTCCTATAAAAATTTGGATTATTACACTAAAAGGCATGTAATAATTTTGTTTTTTAAGTTAAATTAAAAAAAAAAAAATAAAAATACTAAATTTTTGAGAACATTTTGGGCTTTATTTTGATTAAAAAGTTTCCCGAATTGGTTGCTTCCTCACTGAGTATGGACCAAAAACTCAAATGAAAACCGAATCGTCACCTACCCGAGGTGGCAGATTATCAGCGGGAAATCATCGGGAAAAGTTGCGCGCAAAAATGTGTGCGAATGTGCAAGATGAAAAGGGAGAAGATATGGGTGAAAAGTCCATCAAAACCATCCAGCGAAATATTACATATGTATATTGACCAAATATTATGATTCGTCTCAAAAACCGGTTCACATTTTCTCCCCTTCCTTCCCTCATCGTCTTCGTCTCTCAGAATTCTCGCCCTTCATAATAAGCATCAAGGCCAAATTTTTGAATCCATCTTCTCTTTTTGGATTTATTTATAAAGAAAAGGGTTGAAAAATTTATTTAATATTTTAATTTTATTGCATGGAATGCTGGCCTTAAAATCCTTATATTTAAAAAGGTCAGAAAAAAATATTTAAGAAAAAGCTGTTTTTTTGCTTATTTCTATCGAATTTTTTATGCAAATTTATGTTGAATTTTTAAGCTTTTTTACGTAGAATTTTTACTAATTTAAAAATTTTTCCCGTTTTCAAATTGTTCCGGGACATTCCAGACATTTTCCTCCTCTCTTCTTCCCATTTTTTTGGGTACAATGAGCAATGACCAATATAATGCTTGCTGCTGTTCGCGCGCCGTAAAATGACGCACACAAAAGTCCATTTTTTCTCCCATTCTCCAATTCACCAAATTGTTCTTCCTTCCCATTTTTATTTCTCTCTCTCATTCTTTCGTACACATTTAGTAAGTATTTTTCCAAACTTTAGAGTGAGTGGCTATTTTAAACTGGTTTGGGTCTAGCCGAAAAGGTGTCGTCCATTGGGCGTGTTTGAGCAGCAGCCACCGAATTTTCTCCTTTCCAAATTTAATCGGCCACTGACGTTTTGCAATTTTGAAGACGAAGAAGGAATTTGTGCATAAAATTGTAATTTTTTAACTTAAAAATAAATTTTTTACATAATTTTTTTTTAAAACTCATAAAAATTTTTATCAAAAATTTACTAAAAATAAAAAATTTTGAGTAAATTTTTTAAACTCGTAATTATAAACTCAAAAAAAAAAATTAAAAATTGCTTAAAAAATTTTTCCACAGTAAAATTCGAAATGGATTTGAATTTGTCGGCCACGGCTGCAGCGGCATCCGCCTCATCCAATTCCTCTCTTTGGTCACTTTTGTATGAGCATTCGCAGACGGCATTTGGACAGGTTTTTGTTTTTTTTTTAAATTTGTTTCGAACCAAAATAGAGTAAATTGACTATTTTTGATCAGTGTAGCCATTACAGTACCTAGACTATTCTTTAAAGGCGATATGCCATTCAAAAGCCCTAGATTTCTTCTAAAAATGATTACATAATTTTAAAAATAATTTATTAAATGAGCGGCTTTTCCTCATAAATTAGTGTTTCATTTAAATAATGGCACAGATATTAAATTGACTGTATTCTTAAAAGTGTCCTACCCAAATTAAATATGGGAATCGGCCTCTGATCCACACATATTCCATGGTAGAAAAATTTGACACTTTTGTGTGCTAGCCACATTCAAACAAATTTTTTCCAATTTTTTCTTGGTTTAAGCTTTTCTCCCTGCTCAACAAAGACTGGGTCAAAGGGCGCCCATGCACATATGGCGTTATTGGAAAGACCAAAAATGGCCCAGTTCGGGGCAAAACATTCACATTGATTATGGATGAAAATGGTGGAATTGGAGAAGGACAGTATCGAAAGGTGAATGCATTTTTGGCAATTCCATATGCGCGGGCCGGTACAATGGAAGAGAGGTTCAAAGTAAACAAAATTTTTTTGTTTATGTAAAATTGGAAATTTAAATTTTTAATTTACCGAAAAAACTGAAATTGTCCTAATATTAAATGCCGAAAAGATTGTTCGGGTTCATTGGTTTATCCTAGACCATTAAATCTCAATCGATAGATCTAATAAAAACGCATAATTTGATTACATTTTTTGTTTGGGTTTAACCAATTCTCGCTTAGTTTTGAACCATTAAACCAAAATTTGTTTAAACCGTTTAATACCCTTTAATTGTTGACCAAACCAAAATTGGTTTAAACCGTTTAATACCCTTTAATTGTTGACCAAACCAAAATTGGGTTTAAACCGTTTAATACCCTTTAATTGGTGACCAAACCATTCACAAATTATATACCATTCGATGTGTCTATTGACCAGCTCTATCCAATTTTGGGTATATAATATGGTTTAGTGGTCTAAGATAAACCCTTTTTAAACCATTTACTTATTTTGACATTATATATTCTTTTTCACTAAATTAAATAAGAATTTTAATTTGCATTTTCCTCATTCTTCGAATCACAAAATGTCTGCAAAATAATTGCATCCAAATTTTTCAGAAGCCATTCCCTGTTGAACCCTGGCAAGAACCGTTGGATTGCACCCAATTCGGGCCACGCGCCATTCAATATGTTTGTTTGATATTCGGAAAAACATTTTCGAGATGAATAAACTAAAGCATAAAGCTCGAATTTCGAACATTGATTTTGTATAAAATTCGAAAATAATTTAAACCGCATTAAATGCTATTATTTATAATTATTAATTTATAATTTCTGATTTATTTTTGTGGTTATTAGTTGTATTTATATCTTAAAAGGAAGCAATAAGCCTAATAAAATATTTTATACATATAAAATTAATTCAATTACATTTATGAAGGATTTTTAAAAAAAGAATCATCAAAAACAAATCTTTTGAAATTTATTATTAATTTTCCGGATTTGTTATAATTCTATCTGATTCGTTAAAAATTCTTAAAAATTACAAGAAAGATTTAACATTCATTTGACAGGACATGTTCTGGGACACATATTTGACGCCAATTCCCCAGAATGAGGAAAAATGTCTTCATATAAGGTTCTATTCTTTTAAATTAATTTATATTTTCGTGTCATTATCCAAAGTGTTTTTGCACCCGACTGGGAATCCGCTCAATTTTCCGACACCGGTCGTCCAGTAATGGTTTTTGTGCATGGCGGCGGTTTCCTCATTCACAGTGCCGGCAATTATGGCGATTGGAATATGTGCCAGTGCGTTCAAAAAATTTTATAAATAATTTTAAATTTTGGATACTATTTTATTTGGCGAAAAATTATAGCTGTTCTGACCAGAAAATTTTAGACTCACAATCGATAGAACTTTCAAGAGGCATCATTTGATAAAGTTTTGGCTTTGGGTTTAACCAATTCCAACTTAGTTTTGAATTATTAAACCAAAATTGGTTTAAACCGTTTAATAACCTTTAATTGTTGATCAAACCATGAAAAATTATATACCATTCAATGCGTTTTGACCACAGCTCTATCCAATTGAGGGTATTATATGGTTTGGGAATGTATAGGACAAACCCTTCTTTAACCATTATTTAAGTAATCTTTTTTCGACAAATTAATTTGTCTTTTAGCCATCAATTTTTTAGCAAAATAAATTTTTTCATTAAATTTTATATCAAAAAATTCCTCTATTTATAAATAAAAAATTCAAATATAGCCTAAAATTACTAATTTATCAACAATTGCACTGACAGAAATCTTTGCCTCCACGATGTAGTGGTTTGTGTCGTTCAATATCGTCTTGGCCTTTTGGGCTTCCTCTCAACCGGCGATGACCGATGCCCTGGCAATTTTGGTCTCTGGGACCAGTTGGCCGCTTTCCAATGGGTTAAGGTGAAATATTTAATTAATTATTATTTTTTTTAATTAATTAAGGAAAATATTGCCTCGTTTGGCGGCGATCCAAACAATGTTACGGCATTTGGCCAAAGTGCTGGTGCCGCCTCCATTGATTTGCTCAGTTTGTCACCGTTGTCCAAAGGTTATAACTTTCTTCTTATTTTATTATAAATTAATATTTTTGATAATTTCGTGCTTATTTTTCGGCCATATAATTTGATCAAAAATTCAATATAATAGACATTAAGCATTTTTAAAATATATTATTTTTTAATTTGAGCAAGGGATTAATTATAATTAAAAAAAAGCATCAATTTCAATCAAGTTGAATTAAATTATTTATTTTCGGTTATTCATTCTAAAATTAATTTAATATGAAAATACTTCACAAATTTAAATGAAAAAAGTAATAAATTACAATAAGACCGAATTTCAAATTATTCATTTTATTATTAATATTTTAATCCCCGATTAAAATCAAAGGTTTATTCAAACGTGTTATTTTGATGGGCGGAAATGGAAGCACGGATTGGGCAGTTGTGAAGCCGGAACGCACGCAGGCAGCCGCAATTCGAATGGCTAAACGGATGGGATGGAAAAGTAATTTTTATTTGATTGATAAATTAGTATTCAAAAATATTTTAAAATTTTTATAATTGATACAACTTTTTAAATTTTTTAAAATTTTATTTTATAATTTTTTGTATATAAAAATTTATGGTTTTTAAATTGCTTGTAGCATTTATTTTTCTGATTTATTAAATTTCTAAAAAAAATTTAATGAGTTGCATTTTACATTTACATGAGAAATTTTCTTCTGAATTTATATTTTATTCAAAAATTTAAATTCTCATTTTTATTCAATGCATTTTTTAATTTAATTTATTTTTATTTTTTTTTTTGTTGGATGTGGATGCGGATTTTAAATGATTTTTGCAAAAATCATTTTTCAGATTTATTAAATTTCTAAATTGAAAATTTTATGAGTTTCATTTTCTCACTAATTAAATTTTTAATTTTTTTTCTATTTGATTGAGAAATTTTTTAGTGCATTTTAAATTTTAATTCAAAAAAAATTCAAATTTTCTTATTCATTTTTTAATTATTTTATTTTCATTAATTTTGGTCGGATGAAAATCGACTTTTTGTAAATTATTTTGAATTTATTTTTTGATTTATGAAATTTCTAAAATGAAAATTTTATAAGTAAAAATTTTTTCTAATAAATTTCTTAATTTTTTTTAAAATAGGCGTCGATTCCGATTTGGACTCATTACTGACATTTCTACGTTCAATGCCAGCCCAAAAATTGGCAGCACCATTGATTGGAAAATCCGCCTTCAATCGGCATCGAAAAGGACTCGAATTTTGTCCAGTGATAGACGGCGAATTGATTCCGGCTCCCGTGCCCGAATTAAGGCGTCGAATTAGCCAAGGTGATGGTCCAAAATTGGAGGTGATCATTGGTGGCACCGAATTCGAGGCATTGCTTTTTGGTGAGAGAATTGCCTTAAATTTATTAATTTAAAAAAATAATTATTTAAATTTTATATTTAATAATTTATTTATTTAAAAATATTTTAAAAAATAATTTTAATTAAATTCTCAAAAAAGTTGCCCTTGGCCGAAATCAATCGGATTTAATGTCATTGCGAAAATATTTGCGAATTTACATTGCCGATGGGCCTAATGGGACGACAATGGCGGAGGAGAGGAGAAAACAATGTGAACAAATGTATTTGGACGGAGTGGACATAAATAATCCTCTAAAAATGTCCATCGCATTTTTGCGGTAAATTTACGAAGATATTTTTGATATTTTATTAATTTAATTTTAAAATTTCAGAAAAAAAATGTTGAACTCATAAAATTTTTCCTTTATAAATTCTTCATATTACCTATCAAAAATGAAATAAATTCAGAATAAACAGTGCGGACTCAACATACGAAATGAAAAAAAAATGAAATAAATTTGTAAACCTAAATATGTAAAGAGAAAATTTAGTTTTCATAATACGCGAAAAGAAAAGATTTTTGGTAAGGGATTATATGAATGAGGTGAATCACAAAATGTTCTTACAAAAAATCGTTGAATATCTAAATAAATTTAAATTATTAAATATTTAAAAATAAAAACATATTTCAGCCTTCATAGCGATGTGATGATAAACAATTCGGTGCAATGCTATTGCCAAGGAATGTTATCAACGAAAAATAAAAATGGCCATAAAATATTCCTCTACAATATGACACATTTCAATGCGGATGAATTCGGTTTTGTTGGCCTTCGAATGCCATTCTATGCGGCCACACATTGCCATGATTTGCGCTATTTAATTGGAAAGGTCAGCCGATAAATGGAATTTTTTAATGGAATTGAAATTGTATTAAAGAATTATTTTTTTATAATTTTTTACAGGGCCTCTACTCCAAATTTCGACCCAATTGGGATGACAAACATATGATGCGAATTGTTGGCACATTGTTCACAAATTTTGCCAAATTCGGCGACCCAAATATTTCTTCATCAAATCGAATGAAAAAAATCAATGGTCAAATTGCCAATGGTAATGGCACATTATTGGCAAATGGAACAAAAGAATGTGAGTTAATTAAATTATCCTTAAATCAAAAAAAAAAAAACAATTATCTTTAAACATTTTTCTGATAAATTTATTTATTAAGAATTTTTTGACAAAAAATGTTAACTCATAAATTTTTTGTTTTGAAATTTTCATAAAACGATCAAAAAAGAATTAAAATTTAATTTAAGCAATGCTTCGACAAAATGCTAAAATATCAAAAATAAAAATTTTAAATTTCAATTTATAAATTTTTTTTCAATTTATAATTAATTCAAATTAAATAATTCCATTTTCAAAATAACATAAATTCGCGAAATTTAGCTTTGCCATCAGCCAAAATTGCCGTTGAATGGCTTCCAATCGAACCTCTGGATACCTACCGTCATTTGGAGCTTTGCCTTGAGCCAAAAATGCGTTCTGATTATCAAGGAAGAAGATTTGAATTTTGGAAGAAAATTGAAGAAGAAAAGGAGGGGCAAGAAGAGAAATTGAATTAATTGCTCAATTAAAATTTGTAAAAAAGCATTTCTTAAGCCAAAATTTACCGATTTTATTCTTTCAATACCCTCAATTTCATATTAATCATTTTATTCTTGATATTATCAAATTTTCAGCCTTTTTGATATTTTTAATTTTTAAATAATATTGTAATTAGATTGATTCATTTGTACAATAAAAAATATTAAAAAACGGGCGAAATTAAAATAGAATTTAATTTCTTAAAACCGATTAAAATTAAAATTATAAATAGATGGAATTTCAAAATATTTTTTTTTAAATTTAATTATTCATTAAAATTAATTCCAAATTAAAATCTTAGTTTTATTCAAACGAGTAATTTTGAAAGGCGGAAATGGAAACATGGACTGGGCCATCGTGATGCCAGAACGCACGTAGGCAGCCGCAATTCGAATGGGCAAAAAATGGGAAAAGATTACAATTTTCATTGAATTTTTCAATTTATTAAAAATATTTTATTTTTTTTATAATTTTTCGGATCGATTTTTATATTTTATAAATTAATTTTTGCATTCATTTTTCGAATTTTTAAATTAAAAAATGATATTTTTTTGAGTTACAATTTCCATAATTATTTTTTAAAATTTTTTATTTGTTGGGAGATATATCTTTTTAATATTTAAAAAATGTTTTCATTTTTTTATTAAATGCATTTTTTAAATTTTATTTATTTTTATAATTTGTTCGGAGTATGTTACCATCATTTTATGTGATTTTAACACTTTATTTTGATTTATGAAATTTCTCATATGAAAATTTTATGAGTTGCATTTTTCCTTTGATTAAATTTCAAATAAAAAAATTGTATGAAAATTTCCTGATATTTTTGGAATTTTATACAATTTATCGTTAATTTTAAAATTTTTCGACTAAAAATTTTTAACTCATAAATTTTTTTAAATTTCTTTAAATAACCGATCAAAAATGAAATGAAATCCAGATTAAAAGATGACTGCAAGCCATTCAAAATGCTTAAAATAAACAAAAAAAAATTGTAAATTTTTGCGCCATTTTTGGGTTTTAATAATTTATGGATAATTAATTAAAATATTATAATTTTCTCTGACTTTGAGTTAAAAATGTTGAACTCATAAAATTTTTCATTTTTTTGTTCTTCTTACAATAGTAAAAAATGAAATTAAATAAAAATGGTTGGAAAAAAATATACTTTTCTATTTATAATTAAATTAAAAAATGATGAAATCATAATATTTTTACTTTTAAATTCTATAAAAAAGATTAAAAATAAAATAAAATAAATTTAATTGTCAGTGGAGAATTCAAAAAGCTAAAAAAAAATAAAAAATTGACATAAATTTAAAAGCCATATGCTTTTTATCGAAAATTTCTGCAGATAATTTTTGATATTTTATTGATTATGAATGATTTAACTAAATAATAAATATTTCTCTGGCAAAAAAAGTATTATAATAATTTTCCTTTATAAAATCTTTTAAGTTTAATTTAAATAATTATTATAAAAGTTTCTTTAACAAATAAATTGTCATTGAATCTATAAAATTTTTATTTTTTAAACTTCATATAAAAATTAAAATTAAATAAAATCCAAATATAAAAAAATATGGTTTCATTCAAAATGCTAAAAAAATAAAAAAAATTAAATATTTTGAGGATCGACCCAAAATCCAAATCATCTAAAATCGATACAGAAAAAATTTTGCTTTCGGAAAACTTTGGAAAAAAAAAATTAAAATATTTTTATAATATTTCTCTATAGAATTTGGGGTTAATCATAAATTAGCATTAAAAATATTTATTTAAATGCCGAAATTAAAAAAATATTTAAGCCTCCACAGCGATGTAATGATTAACAATTCGGTGCAACGCTATTGCCAAGGAATGTTGTCACCGGAAAATAAAAATGGCCATAAAATATTCCTCTATAATATGATACATTTCAACGCGGATGAATTCGGTTTTCTTGGCCTTAGAATGCCATTCTATGCGGCCACACACTGCCATGATTTGCGCTATTTAATTGGAAAGGTCAGCAAAAATATACGGGAAAAAATTTTTAAATAAAATTTTAATGAAATTTTACATATTTAAAAAATTATTAAATAATTTTTTACAGTGTCTTTACTCCAAATTTCGACCAAATTAGGACGATAAACATTTGATGTGCAACAAATCGGATGGAAAAAAGCAATGGTCAAATTGCCAATGAGAATGGCACATTAATTATTTTTTTTATTTTATCAAATTTTTTTTAATTACAAAAATTGAAAATTTTTTTGTAGGAATTTTTTGCCTTATAAATGATTTTATTGAAATTATTTTTGCAATTATAAATTAAAAAATAGAAAATTTTATGGGTTGTCAAAAAATAAATAAATTTAGATTAAAGCTTCCCACTAAAAGTTACAAAAATAAAAAATTTGTGCTCTGATGAGGAAAATTTTTTTTGGTATAGTATTTATTTTATTTTATTTATGACAAATTTTTGACTCATAAAATCTTTTGTTTTTAAATAATTCATTTATCAGATCAAAAATGAAATAAATCAGAATATAAATAACGAAGCACCTAACAAAATGCTAATAAATTAAAAAAAAATTAAAATTCTGGACATTTTTGGAATTTTATATTTTGTCAATTTTATATTCAGAAGAAAAAATATTGAACACATAATATTTTTCTTTTTTAAATTCTCCATACAAAGATAAAAATTGAAATAAAATCAGTAGATTTAAGTGAGTGGGAATACCATTCCAAATGTAAATAAAATTTTAAAAAATGGAATAAAAAATTTCGTTGTCCACCAAAAATACCATAAATTTAGTTATTTTAAAAATTTCTCTTACAAAAAAATAAATTCATAATTTTTTTTAAATTTTCATATAACATCGATCAAAAATGAAATAATATCAAATTATAAAAATGACAAAAGATTCGAAAAGCTAAAATAATTAAAAAAAATAAAAAAAAATATTGGAATCGGTCAGAATGAAAACATATTTTTGGTACTTTTGTTATTATCAAGGACCAGATTAAGAAAAATTTTTGCGATTCTTATTTTATTGTAAAACAAAGAAAAACATGATTTTTAGTTTTTAAGTAATTTTATAATTGACCAATTTTTGGGGGTAATTTAAAGTGATTTTTAGTCAAAATCTGGTCCTGGAACCGATAAATACGATATTTTATGATATTTATTAATAAATATTTAAAAAATTTAACAAAAGATGTAAAACTCATAATATTTTTTAATTTTTAATTCTTCATATAACCGATCAAAAACGAAATTGAATCAGAATAACCAATGAAAATCTTCCACAAAATACTAAAAATAACAAAAAAATAAAAATTATTTATTCAACCAAAAATCCACACACGGCCCTAAACCCTAGTGGGAATATTTTAGCTATAATAACGAGTCACAATAAATGAGAATTTTGCATGTCTTTGGTACAGTGATTTACTTGGATTTTTGTATATTTTAATTTTTGCTGGCATTTTAATAGGCTTTATAAATGATATAATTGCAATTATTTTAGCAATTATAAATTTAAAAAAAAAAAATAGAAAATTTTATGAGTTACATTTTTCCATAATTATTTTTTAAATTTTTTTTTATTTGATTTTGAGATGTATCTTATTTCTTTTTAATATTTAAAAAATGTTTTAATTTTTTTTTATTAAATTTGTTCGGCGGAAGCATACAAATGCATCATTTTATTTGATTTTATTACTTATTTTTCTGATTTAAAAATTTATAAACGGAAAATTTTATGAGTTGCATTTCCCCGTTAATTAAATTTTTTTTTAAAATATTTTTCTAATTTAGTGAGAAATTTTCTTTTGCCTTTTTATTTTTATTGAAAAAATTTAATTTTCATTTTTATTAAATTCATTTTTTAAAATTATTTTTGCAGTTATTTTTCTGATTAATAAACTTTAAATTTGGATATTTTATGATTTGTAATTTTTCAATATTATAAAAATTTTTTTAAAAAATTTCTTAAAAAATTTATCTTCGAATAAGCACTTAATCGGATTTGGACTCATTGTACGTATTTATTTTAAATTATTTTTTTGATCCTTGTCCATGCATTTTCTAATAATTTTAATGGGTGCGGATTTTTTGTCCGTAAAATAAGTACTTTTTGTCCGTAAATTCAGTTTTTTGGGTAAAACTTTTTTGTGCTTGATTCCAGACCCCCAAACCATTTAGATCTTTTATAGAGCTCATCGAGACGCGTCGATTGATGTATAGATTGTCGCGATTTGGCTAAAATTCAAAGTATAAATCGTTTAAACCCTTTCTGGTTTTTGGTTTATAACTCATTTAGTTTTGAACCAAACCCCAACAAACTATATATCCGACGCGTCTTAATGAGCTCTATCGGTTGTGTATAAGTTTTATAAAGCTTGGATCAACGACTAACGAGTTATTACGTTATGGACAAAAAATACTTTTCTCAATTTTAATTATATATTATTTTTAATTTTTTGTCCAAATTTCATGAACCTTTTTTAAAATTATATTTATTTTTTTTTATAATTTATCAAATTTATAAAATGAAAATTTTATGAATTACATTTTCTCATTAATTAATAATTTTAAATTTTTTTGATTGTGAATTTTAGTTATTTTTTGTATATTATTAAAAATTTCTTTATTTTATCAATGAACTCATAAATTTTTATTTCTTAATTTTATATATAAAATGGATCAGAAATGAAATAAAATCAGATTTAATAAAACCAATGTGGCTATCAAAATGCTAAAAATTTTAAAAAATAAAAATTGTAAAATTCAGGATATTTTTGAATTTTATTCAATTTATAATTTATTTAAAAATTCTTTCACAAAAAATTGAACTCATAAAATTTTTTTTATTTAAATTCTGCATATAATGCTCAAAATTTTTGGTCAGAAAATACTTTTCAAAAATGTATGGAAATTTTATTTTTTTAATTAGATTTATTTCCTTTTTGATCGGTAATATGAAGAATTAAAAAAATATAGTTATTAATGAGTTCAACATTTTTTACTAGGATTAATTGTTAAATTTATTATAAACATTCCAAAAAAGTACGGAAATATAAAAAACATTTTTTTAATTTTTTAATATTTTGTACGGTCCTCTCGCTTATTTAAATCTGATTTTAATTTATTATTTATTTTATTTTATGAAATTTAAAGAGAGAAAAATATTATTAGTTCAAATTTTTTGTCAGAAAATTTTTAAAATTTTAAATTGAATAAAATTTTAAAATTTCCTGAAATTTAAATATTTTATTTAAATTTTAATTCTTAGCATTATATTGGATTCGGTGATAACTTCTTTTTAATCAGGATTTTAATTTCATTTTTAATCGGTTATCTAAAGAATTAAAAAGAAAAATTTTATGAGTTCAACATTTTTCTGTCCAAAATTTTTAATATAAAAATATTAAGCATAAATTTAATCAAATTCAAAAATTTCTTTGCAGAATTTACCGTAAAAATGCGATTGACATGTAGGGGATTATTTATGCCGACAATTTTTTAATATTAAATTTAATAAATTTCCAAAAAATGTCTTCTGTTGACCCAAATTTTTTATTTTTTTTTAAATTTTTTAACATTTAGTCTTGTTTTTGCATATGCTTGGTTAATTTTTAATTTTATTTTTGACAGTTATTTATGTGAAATGTTTTTAAAAAAATTTTATAAGTTATTTTTGTTGGAGAAATTTTTAAATTAGCTCTATAAATCAATAAAATTCTAGAAATAAACAATTTCTTAAAATTAAATTTTATTTATTTTTTAGCGTTTATGAATTGTCTGCGCCCTTATTAAATTAAAAATTATATTAATTTCTCCACATTTCTGCTGACCTTTCCAATTAAATAGCGCAAATCATGGCAATGTGTGGCCGCATAGAATGGCATTCTAAGGCCAAGAAAACCGAATTCATCCGCGTTGAAATGTGTCATATTGTAGAGGAATATTTTATGGCCATTATTATTTTCCGGTGACAACATTCCTTGGTAATAGCGTTGCACCAAATTATTCATCATTACATCGATATGAAGGCTGAAATGTTGTTAATGTTTTTAAATATTTTCATCACTTAAATTTATTGAATTTATTTAATTTTATATAAATTTTATTATTCACTCTTAAATCTTACCAAAAATACATAAAAATCCCTAAAAAATTTTAATATTTTATTCATCTTTTTATAGTTAAATATTCCCTCTTGGATATATTGACTTTTGGGTGTATGTGGAATTTGAATTGAATTGAAAAATTTTTTTATTTTATTTTTAGTTCTTTTTAATATTTTGCGGCGCCTTTCTGTTTCGTATTTATAATTTGTCTTTTTTTTGATCGGTTATATGAAGAATTTAAATTTAAAAAATATTATGAGTTCAACAATTTTTTTTTAAATTTTTAATCTGAGTTTATATATTTCATTTTTGACGATTGTAGGAACAATTTAAGATAAACAATTTGATGAGTTCAAAACTTTTATCAGAAATTTTTTTAATTATGAATTGAATAAAATTCAAAAAAATATCTGGAAAATATAAAATTTTTATTTAATTTTTTAATTTTTTTGATATTTTTTTCTATTCTTTTTTTATTTCATTTATGATCAGTAATATGCACAATTTAAAAATTTTAAGAATTCAAAATTTTTGTGTAAGATAAATTTTTAATATTTAATTAAATTATCTTTAAATTAATAAAATTAAAAATATTCTCTGCTGATTACTAAATTTTTTATTATTAGTTTTTAAAATTTTGACTTTTTAGATGAAGTATCTTAATTTAATTTAATTTGATTTAATTTTTGATTTGTGATATGAAAAATTAAAAAAATATTAGTTTAAAATATTTATTATAGTATTAAATTAGCATTAATAAAATTCCAAAAAATGTAAGCAAATTTGTATAAAAATTATGGATTCAAGTTAAACCAAATTATTTTAAATTTTATTTTTGTGTTTAACATTGAATTTTTTTTACTTTGTTTTAATTCGATTTTATTTAAATTTTTGATCGTTTTATAAAGAATTTTAACGAAAAAAATTATGAGTTTAAGATTTTTAATTCTAATTTTATTTCATTTTGATCTGATATATGAAGTACTTAAAAAATAAAAATTTTATAGATTCAACATTTATTTGTTAAAGAAATTTTTATAATTAATTAAATTAAACTTAAATTATTAAAATTTTGGAAATATAAGAAAATTGAAAATTTTTATTGAATGCACGCATAAGCGATTTGTAATTTGGAATTTATTTCATTTTTGATCGTTTTAGAAAAATAAAACATTTATTAATTTAAAATTTTTGTCAGTTTTTAATAATATATATAAATAAAGTAACCATAAATTAAATAAAAAAAATTATCCATTTCTGTATCCACACCCCATTTTTTTTTATTTTTTGATTTTTTTACATTTTTTGTCAGAGAAATTTTTAATTGTAAATTAATAAAATTCTAAAAATGTTTGGAAATTTATTTTTTTTTGATATTTTTGGAATTTTCAATTCCCATAAACGCTTCTTTTTAATCTGACTTAATTTAATTTTTGATCTGTTATATGAAGAATTTATAAATGAAAAATATTATGTATCAACATTTTTTTGTTAAAGAATATTAAATTACAGCTAATCAATTAAAGATTTAATTTTTTATAAATCTAAAAATGTCCAGCAGAAATTTAAAATTTTAATTTTATTTTTTTGTTTATTTTAAGCATTTTGAATACCACGTAATCATCTTTTAATCTGGATTTTAATTTCATTTTTAATCGGTTATCTAAAGAATTTAAAAGAAAAAATTTTTTTTAAAGAAATTTGATGAGTTCAATATTTTTGTCCGAATTATTTAATTAACCATAAATTTATTAAAATTGAAAAATACCCATAAATTAAATGAATGTCAATCGTCCTTTTTTATTCCTATTTTAATTTATTTGTGATAAATTATGTAAATATTTTAAGTTGATTACAAAATTTATTTTATTATTTTGTTTCTTTTTAGCATGTTGAAAGAATCTCTCGCGATTTAATATCTGATTTTTTAAAATTATGATCGTTTTCATAAGAGTTAAAGGAAAAAATATTATTTAACATTTTTATCAAAAAATTTTTAAATTATCTATAAATTGAATAAAATAACAAAAACATGAAGAAATTTAATTTTTTTTTAATTTTTTTTATTATTTCATTATTTTGCCAACGGCACTTGCAATTATTAAATCTGATTTTATTTCATATTTGATCCATTTTATATGAAAAATAAAAAGGAAAAATATTATGGGTTTAAAATTTTCCTTACGAGAAATTTTAAATTAAAAACAAATAAATTTAGATTAATTAAATATCAAACAAATTTAAAATATAATATTTATTTTTTGATTTTTTAAATTTTGATTTTAAGCGATCGCTTTTTTAATTCTAATTTTATTTCATTTTGATCTGATATATGAAGCACTAAAAAAATGTGCCTTTTTTAATCAGATTTTATTTAATTTTTAACGATTTTATGAAGAATTTAAAAAGAAAAATATTTAACATTTTATGTCGGAAAAAATTAATTTATTGTCAATTTTATATTCAGTACAAAAAATATTGAACACATAATATTTTTCTTTTTTAAATTCTCCATACAAAGATGAAAAATGAAATAAAATCAGTAGATTTAAGTGAGTGGGAATACCATTCCAAATGTAAATAAAATTTTAAAAAATGAAATAAAAAATTTCGTTGTCCATCCAGAATGGCCAAATGGATAGCATGTGATGGAAAGATAATTTTTATTTGATAATTAATAAATTTTCTTTTAAAATTCATTCTTTTTTTGCTTTTTAATTATTTTTTAATGAACATTATTATGGGTAATAAATTATACATTTATACATTAATTTTTTTTATTTATGAAATTTGTAAAATAAAATTCTATGAATTTAATTTTTCAATATTTTAATTTTTTCTATTTAATTGAGAGATTTTCATATGCATTTTTAATTTTTTTTTAAATTTTTTGTTCGAATTTAATTACAGATTATAAATGATTTTATAATTTTCTGATTTATGAGAATTCTAAACTAAAGATTTTATGAATATCTATTTTCCATTAATTTTTTAAAATAATTTTTCTATTTTATCGAGAGAATTTTTGTCCATGATTTCAAAATGTTAACAAAAATCAAAAAATAAAATAAAAAATTTAAATTTCTATTTTTTGGAAATTTTTAATGCTAATCAAAAAAAATTAAAAATGCAAAGAAAATCTCTCAACCGGATAGAAAAAAAACTAAAAATTTAAAGGAAAAAATCAACTCATAAAATTTTCATTTACAAATTTCTTAAATCAGAAAATAATTAAAATCATATAAAATGAAGGAGGTGTATATGTCCAAATGAATTATAAAATAAATAAAAATTTCAAAAATGCATTTAATAAGAAAATAAAATACATCTCACAATCAAATAGAAAGAATTTTAAAAAATAATTATTAGAAAAATTCATCTCCTAAAATATTCATTTTAAAATTTCTTAAATTAGAAAAATAATTGGAAAAACAAAAAAAAAAAAAATATTGAAAGAATATTCAATAAAAATGAGATTTAAAATTATTCAATAAAAATAAAAATTGCATAAGAAAATCTCTCATGTCAATCAAATAGATTAAAAAATTTAATTAATATGTAAATGCAACTCATAAAATTTTTAGTTTAAAAATTTCATAAATTTGAAAAATGATTAATGTAAAATCATTTTAAATCCTCTATTAACCTCAACAAGAAATTATAAAAATAAATTAAATAAAATTAAAAAAAATGCACTGAATAAAAATGAAATCAATCATTTTTTAATTTTTTGATTATTAAAAATTTACCATCTCTCAATAAAATAGAAAATTTTTTTTTAAAAATTTAACTCAAAAAATATTCAATTTTTTAATTTCATAAATTAAAAAAATTTATTATAGAATAATTACGAAAAATAATCATATTAAAAAATAACCCATTCCATCCCACCCGTTTGGCCATTCGAATTGCGGCAGCATGTTCCGGTTTCAACGACCACCCAATCCGTACTTCCATTTCCGCTCATCAAAATCACTCCTTTGAATAAGCCTTCATTTTTATTGTGCATTATTTTTAATGAATAATTGGATTAAATACATAAATAATAATTTTAAAATTCGATTTATTCTAATTAATTTCTTTTTAATTCTATTTTATAAAATATTTTCAATTGAATTCCAATATTAAAGCATCTAAAGAAAATATTTTAGATAAAAATCTGCTTATACTATCCTATTGTTTTTATATGCAATTTTTATGGCCAAAATCCAAAATATATTTACAAATTTAAAATTATCCAAATCTGTTTTTTCAGTTAAATGTCTAATTTCTATTGCTTCGATGACCGGAAAATGCAAAATTATCGAAGGAAAAGGGTAACAATCTAAATTTTATACAAAATGTGAAATAATGCACGGAAAAATTCCGTCATAGGTCCCAGACGCGAAATCATGCAAATGATATATCAATCGATAGAGATTGTTGAGCTGAGTCCGAATATATAAATAAATTCAGCGCGCTCGCATTTTGGGCCTAGTTATGGCCAAACAAAAATCGAAAAAGTGAAGGGTCCCCCCTATGGGTCGAAAAAGTTCAAAATTTTGATTTGGACAAATAAAAGCTCAATCGACGTGTCTCGACGAGTCGAACACGAATATACTATTGATTTTGCACAAAACTAAGAAAGTTACAGTCGCGCAAAGGAAATACGGATTGGAACTGCTCCGGTGGGCATTTCAGAAGGGACTCCTACGTGTGCTCCGCCTTCGCTCCTCACGGCTCACTTAGCTCGCTAGTCGCTAGCGTTCGCTAAGCTCGCCGCCGGACCGCTCCGCGGTCCGGGTCGTCGCTACGGCTACGCCACTCCGGAGTCCCTTTACATTACCTCCGCAGTTCTAACACATTCCAGCGATACAAAATTTGCCATTACTTTATTCGCTTTGTATTTTACGCGAAACCAATCACAGATTCGGAATCTGCTCTTCGAACCGCATCGAATGAGCTATAATATTGCCAAGGAAAAAATTTAAAAATTTTCGACCCATAGGGGGACCAAGCACTTTTATGGGAAAATGGCTTTAATGGCCATAACTTGGCCAAAAGTGCAAGCGCGCTGAAATTTCTTGTATTTTTGGAGTCACTCAGCTCATCGAGTTTTATCGATTGGTATATCATTTACTTGATTTTGAGTCTGGGACCTATGACGGAATATTACCATAATGGGTGCACAACCTTTATTCAACGGTGACAAACTTAATAAATTCCATAATATAATAATAAATTTATATAATAATTAAATATTTTTAATTCCCTTTTTAATGATTTAATAAAGCTTATTATTCTGCTTTTATTTTACATTATTCAAATTAATTCAATTTTATTATTTGTTGACCAATTAGAGATTAGGCCCATCGGCAATGTAAATTTTCAAATGGTTTCTCAACGAATTTTTAATATTTTATTAAATTATCCATAAATTAAAAAAATGTCCACTGCTGATATTAATTTTTTTAATTTGTCTTTTTTTTAGCATTTTGGCTTTGAAAAATATTTAATTTTTTTCCATTTTTGACGACTATACGAAGAATTAAATAAAAAAAATTTTATGAGTTCTACATTTTTTGTCGGAGAAATTATAATTTATTATAAATTTAATAAATTTCCATAAATATCCGGATTTAAGAAATTTAAATTTTTGATTTTTTGATTTTTTTACATTTTGATGGCTGCGTTAACCTTTTTATTCTGATTTTATTTAATTTTTGATATGATATATGAAGAATTAATAAAAAAAAATATTATGTCTTTGAAATTTTTTGTCAAAGAATTTTTATAATTTAACCATAAATTAATAAAATCCAAAAATGTCGAGCAGAAATTTATTTTATTTTTATTTATTTTAGGCATTTTGGAATATATTAAAATCGGCTTAAATCTGGATTTTTCATTTTTTTTTTATCGGTTATTGTTATTTAAAGAATTTTTTTTGTTTTTTTATCATTTGAATGCCTTGTTCGTTTCATGCATAATTTGATTTTATTGCATTTTTGGCTATTATATGATTTAAAAATAAAAAATATTATTATGCGTTCAACATTTTGCTTTTTAAAACATTAAATTTATAAAATTTCACTAATGTTAAGTAATTTATTTTTTTTATTTATTAGGTATAAAAAATTTTCTTAATAAATGGTAAATGCCAAGAATGAGTTCAAATTAGAGAAATCACCTAAGACGTTTAAAGAGAAAAATAAAAATTATTATTTATTAGGTAATTTCATGGGAAAATGTAACTCATAAAATTTTCATTTTAGAAATTCCTTTAAAAAAATAATATATAAAATTTGCCAACATCGAACCAAAAAATAAAAATAATTTTAAAAAATGTATTGAATAAAAATGAGAAAAACTCTTAAAATTTTCATTTTAGGCATTTCATAAATAAAAAATATAAATTGTGGTTTTATTAAATTATTAAACCAAAAATTTTATGAATTTTATTTTTCCAATTATTAAAAATCGCTTAATAAAAAATTTAAACTCAAAAAATTTTAATTTTTTAATTCTACATAAAAAGATCAAAAATGAAATAAAATCCAAATTAAAAGAAGAACATGCAAACAAAAAGCTAAAAAATCAAAAAAATAAAATTAAAATTTCCGGACATTTTTGGAATTTTATTCATTTTTTTTTTTTAATTTAATTAAATATTCAAAATTTTCTGACGAAAAATGTTGAACTCATAAAATTTTATTTTTTAATTCTCTACATCAAAAAAGAAATAAAATCGAATTGAAACAAGCAGGCATTATACAAAATCAAAATGCTAAAAATAGAAAAATAATATTTTAAATTTCCGTAAATTTTTTGTTATTTTAATAATTTATATTTAATTAATTAAATATTCGAAATTTTCTGACAAAAAAATAAACTAATTACTCATTATTTTTTATTTTTAAATCTTACATATAATAGTCAAAAATGAAATAAAATCAAATTATTTAAGTGAAGGAAGCATTCATATAAAATGTTATTAAATAACTCTTTGACAAAAAATTTTGAACTCATAATATTTTTCTTTTTTAATTCTTCATATTATAATGAAATAAAAAAAGACAAATGGCATTGCAATCAAATATTTAAAAAATTTTTAAAAATCAAAAAATAAAAATTTTAACTTAACCAATTTTACTCCCTAACAAAAATATTGAACTCAGAATATTATTTTATAATTTACGTAATTCTTCAAATAATAAAAAAATAATAAAATAAAATGACCTAACCGGCTCTAATCAAAATGCAAAATAAATAAAGATAAAAGTTTTATTTTCTGGACATTTTTGGATTTTATTAATTTATTGATTATTAAAAATTTTTAAAATACTTTGACAAAAAATTTTGAACCCATAATATTTTTCATTTTTACATTCTTTATATAAAGATTAAAATTAAAATCCAAATTTAAAAATATATAAACATCAAAAATACTAAAAAAATCAAAAATTGAAATAAAAATTATGTGGATCTAATCAAAATCCACACACCTAAACCTAAAGAATAAAATTATTTTCGGAAAACTTATAGGGAAAAAATATAAATAAAATATTTTATAAATTTTTCTTTAAAGGATTTTGGGGTGATCAAAAATTACCATTAAAAATATTTATTTAAATTTTTAAATTAAAAAAAACTTATATTTCAGTCTTCATAGCGATGTGATGATTAACAATTCTGTGCAATGCTATTGCCAAGGAATGCTGTCACCGAAAAATAAAAATGGCCATAAAATTTTCCTCTACAATATGACACATTTCAATGCGGATGAATTCGGTTTTGTTGGCCTTCGAATGCCATTCTATGCGGACACACATTTCCATGATTTGCGCTATTTAATTGGAAAGGTCAGCCGATAAATGGAATTTTTTAATGGAATTGAAATTGTATTAAAGAATTATTTTTTTATAATTTTTTACAGGGCCTCTACTCCAAATTTCGACCCAATTGGGATGACAAACATATGATGCGAATTGTTGGCACATTGTTCACAAATTTTGCCAAATTCGGCGACCCAAATATTTCTTCATCAAATCGAATGAAAAAAATCAATGGTCAAATTGCCAATGGTAATGGCACATTATTGGCAAATGGAACAAAAGAATGTGAGTTAATTAAATTATCCTTAAATCAAAAAAAAAAAAAAACAATTATCTTTAAACATTTTTCTGAAAAATTATTTATTAAGAATTTTTTGACAAAAAATGTTGAACTCATAAATTTTTTTCTTTATAAATTTATCATAAAACGATCAAAAATGAATTAAAATTTAATTTAAGCGATACATCGACAAAATGCTAAAAAATCAAAAAATAAAAATTTTAAATTTCAATTTATAAATTTTTTTTCAATTTATAATTAATTCAAATTAAATAATTCCATTTTCAAAATAACATAAATTCGCGAAATTTAGCTTTGCCATCAGCCAAAATTGCAGTTGAATGGCTTCCAATCGACCCTGAGGATACCTACCGCCATTTGGAACTTTGCCTCGACCCAAAAATGCGTTCCGATTATCAAGGAAGAAGATTTGAATTTTGGAAGAAAATTGAAGAAGAAAAGGAGGGGCAAGAAGAGAAATTGAATTAATTGCTCAAATAAGCATTGCTTAAGCCAAAATTTACCCATTTTATTCTTTCAATATCCTCACATTCATTAATCATTGATATTATCCAATTTTTGTCATTTTGATATTATTTTATTTTTAATATTTGTAATAAAATTGATTTAATTTGAATAATGCCAATTCCCCACAATAAGCAAAAATGCCTTAATATAAGATATTAATCTTTTTAATATTAATTTAATTTTTATGTCTACTCTGTTAAGTGTTTTTGTACACAGGCAACTGCCAAAAAATTTTATGTGTTGAATTTTTTCATTTATTTTTGTTAAATTTGTTTGAGAGATTTTCTTTTTTTTTTTAATTCAGTAAAGAGTTGCTGTAGAGATATTTTGGGACGGCTAGTTCCCAAGGACCTTTGCCGGGTCCCCGAAGGGTCCCAAGGGCCCTCTCGTTTTCTTCTTCGTTGCCATTTTACAGGTATCCAGTTGTTATTCACAATATTAGACGAGGGAAGGTGGAAAGGACGAACGGTTCTCGACCCACCCAAAGTGATGGAATGATAGGAGGGGAGACTCCGATTTGAGAGAATTCCCTTATATTGAACAAATTAAGGGCGGGGAAAGGTGGTAACTAAGATTTTAATTTTATGTATTCAAAAAATTAAAAATTTCTTATTTTTATTCAATACATTTTTTAATTTTTTTAAAATTTTTATTAAAAAGTGTAAGATAGATTTTCGCATTTGATTTCTAAAAATTTTTGCATTTATTTCTTTGATTTATGAAAATTTTAAATCTGAAATTTTATTAATTTAAATTTAATTTTAATTAATTATAAAAAATTTCTTTAAGGTAAAAATGTAGAACTGATAAAATTTTTACTTTTTAAATACTTCATATAAAAAATCAGAATTAAATAAAATCCAAATTTTAAAATGATTATGCATTCAAAATATCAAAAATTCAAAAAATTAAATATTTTGAGGATCGACTCAAAATCCACATACATCTGAAATTTCTATAGAAAAAATTTTGCTTTCGGAAAAATATTTTTATAATATTTCTCTATAGAATTTGGGGTAAATCATAAATTAGTATTAAAAACTTATAAAAATTTTTCTTTTAAATTCTTTTAAATAAGCGATCAAAAATGAAATAAAATCCAAATTAAAAAGGGTGTTGACGTGCCCATGCCCACCATTAAAATGCTTAAATAAACAAAAATAAAATAAAAATTTTAAATTTCTGCTGAACATTTTTGGATATTATTAAAAAATTAAGTTTAATTTATTATATATTTAATATTTTTTAAAAAAATGTAGAACTCATAATATTTTTTCTTTTAATTTTCATATAACATGATCAAAAATGAAATAAAATCACATTAAAAATTTACACATCAAATCGTATGCTAAAAATTAAAAAATAAAATAAATATTATCTTAAATTTTTAAACATTTTTCTTTGGAATTTTATTAAATTTTTGGTTAGGCTTACAAAAAATGTTGAACTCAAAAATTTTTTCTAATTTAAAAGACAAAATTTATTGAAAAATCGCTTTGTTTTTAGTCATTAAAAATAAATATTTTATATAAATTCCCAAAAGTTTCCCTCGGCCGAAATCAATCGGATTTAATGTCATTGCGAAAATATTTGAGAATTTACATTGCCGATGGGCCTAATGGGACGACAATGGCGGAGGAGAGAAGAAAACAATGTGAACAAATGTATTTGGACGGAGTGGACATAAATAATCCCATACAAATGTCCATCGCATTTTACGGTAAATTTAGGAAAGAATTTTTGATTATTTATTAATTAATGGTTAATTAAATAATTAAAAATTTTGGGAAAATAAAATTTTTCCTTTAAATTCTTTTGAAACCAATTAAAAATGAAATTAAAACCCAGATAAAGACGAATACACTGATCCAAAATAATGCTAAAAAAATTAAAAATAAAATTAAAAAATTTCCGGATATTTTGAAATTTTGTTCAATTTAAAGTTTTAAAAATTTTCTGACAAAAAATGTTAAACTCATAATATTATTCTTCTTTAAATTTCATATAATATAGATCAATAATGAAGTAAAATCAGATTTAATCAAACTAGGAATCGTACAAAATACTAAAAAATTAAAAAATGTTTTTTTATATTTCCGTACATTTATGGAATTTTATTAATTTATAAAAAATTTAAAATTTATCCTGGCAAAAAATGTTTCATTTATAATCCTAATAATTTTTAATTCTTCACATTACCGATCAAAAAGGAAATAAATCAAATTTAAACAAAATAATTAAATTTCCAGACATTTTTAGCTTAATTAAATATCTTCTGACCAAAAATTTTGAACTCATAAATTTTTTTTAATTCGTCATAAAAACATTCAAAATTAAAATTAGAATAAAAAAGGAGGCCACTCACTCATAAAATGTTGCTTTTTTGATATTTTTTATGGATAATTTAATTAATATTAAAAATTTCTCTTACACAAAAATTTTGAATTCGTAAATTTTTTAAATTCTACATATTATCGATAATAAATGAAATAAAAACAGTAAAGAAAGAAATGTTAAAAAATAAAATAAAAATTAAAAAATTTTATGAAAAAAATTTTGAACTCATCAAATTTTTTTTAAATTCTTCCTATAAACGTCAAAAATGCTATAAACTCAGATTAAAATGACAAAACCTGCGTCACTAATAAATGTTAAAAAATCCAAAATAAAAATTTTGGGGTCATTGAGGACATTTTTTGGAATTTATTAAATTCATGATTAATTTAATTATATATTAAAAGTTCTTTAACATAAAATTTTAAACTCATAAATATTTCTTATTTCTTCATATTACCGATTATAAATCAAATAAAATCAAATTTATCAATATTAAAAGCAATCAAAATATTAAAAAAAAATTAAATAAAAATTCAATTCTGAACATTTTTGGAATTTTGTACAATTAAAATTTCCCTGAACTCGTATAATTTTTCTTTTTTAATTTTTATATAAAATGGATTAAAAATGAAATAATCTCAAATCATAAAAATCACACAATTCCATTCCAAATGCTAAAAAATTAAAAATAAAAAAATTTTTGATATTTATTAATTTATGAATAAAATTATTATAAATAAATTTGACAAAAGATGTTGAACTCATAATTTTTCTTTTAAAATTCTTCATATAATCGTCAAAATCAAATAAAATCAAAATTAACGAAGACTAAACAGAAATCAAAATGCTAAAAAAATTAAAAACTAAAATAAAAATTTCTTCTCAAAAATTGTTGAACTCATAATATTTATCCTTTTTAAATTTTTCATATAAGATTAGTATTAAATAAAATCAGATTTAATAGTTATACAAGCATCCATCAAAATGCTAAAAATTTTATGACATTTTTGGATTTTATTAATTTTTAAATAATTTAACAATATTAAAATTTCTTTGACAAAAAATTTTGAACCAATAATATTTTTCCCTTTTACATTCTTCATATAAAAATCAAAATTATTTAAATTTAAAAATATATGATAGTCGCATTCAAAATGCTAAAAAATCAAAAATAAAATAACAAATATGAGGATCGACCCAAAATCCACCGAATTGTTGGCAAATTGTTCACAAATTTTGAAAAATTCGGCCATTTTTTTGATCTTTACAATTATTTTTCTCATTATATGTATATAATTTAACAATTTTAATAATTTTTTGACAAATAATTTTGAACTCATAATATTTCTCCTTTTTATATATTTCATATAAAAATCAAAATTAATTAAAATCCAAATTTAAATGTATTGTATTCAATTTATCAAAAAAATAAAATAAAAATTATGAAAAACTACCCAAAATCCACATATATCTAAAATCTGCTGTACAGAAAAAATTTTTCTTTCGGAAAAATATTTTTATAATATTTCTCTATAGAATTTGGGGTGAATCATAAAATTAATTTTTAGAAAATTTTTCTGAAAAATGATGAACTCATAATATTTTTCCTCTTTAAATTATTCATATTACCATCATAATTAAAATAAAATTAGATTTTAACGGGCGAAAGAAATTTTTATTTAATTATAAATTATATAAAAAATTTCAAAAATATCTGCTGGAAATTTAAATTTTTTTTTATTTTCTCCTGGCAAAAAAATGTTAAACTTATGAAATTATTAAAAATTAAAAATTTCCGGTCATTTTGAAATTTTATTCAATTTATAATTTTAAAAATTTTCTGACAAAAAATGTTGAACTCATAATATTTTTCTTCTTTAAATTTCATATAATATAGATCAATATGAATTAAAATTAGATTTAAACGAGCGAGTGAACCGTACAAAATACTAAAAAATAATAAAATAAAATAAAAAAATTTAGGGATCAGTAGAGAATATTTTTCAATTTTATTAAATTTATGGATAATTTAATTAAATATTAAAAATTTCTCTTACACAAAAAAATTCTGAATCCATAAAATTTTTTCTTTTTAAATTCTTCATATTACTGATCATAAATGAAAAAACCAATCAAAATGCTAAAAATTAAATAAAAATTAAATTTCTAGACATTTTTGGAATTTTTTTTAAAAAAAAAAATTCCTTATAACAAAAATATTGAATACAAATAATTTTTCTTTTTTTATTTTCATATAAAATGAATCATTAATTCTAATGAATAATTTTAAAATATTTTGAAATTCAATCTATTTATAATTTGAATCGATTTTTAAGAAATTAATTCTATTTTATTTTATTATTTTTAGTGTTTTTTTGAATTCGAGATTCATGTTTTAATTTGGATTTTATTTTATTTGTGATAATTTATATAAAAATTAAAAAGGAAAAATTTTATGTATTTAAAATTTTTATCAAATGAATTTTAATTAAATTCTCGATGAAAATAAATTATCAAAAAAATTTCTGGATATTTACCTAAAAATGCCATGGACATTTGTAGAGAATTATTTGGTGACATTTTTTAAAAATGACTCTTGAATTATTTTTTTATGGAATTTCTAAATTGAAAATTTTTATGAGTTGCATTTGTCTATTAATTAATCATTTTTAAAATGTTTATTATTAATTTGAGAAATTTTCCTATTTTTGCATTCATTTTTCTAATTTTTAAATCAAAAAAATGATATTTTTTGAGTTACAATTTCCATAATTATTTTTTAAAATTTTTTATTGTAGATATATCTTATATCTTTTTAATATGAAAAAATGTTTTCATTTTTTTATTAAATGCTTTTTTTAAATTTTATTTATTTTTATAATTTGTTCGGAGTACGTTTCGTTTCCATCATTTTATGTGATTTTAGCATTTTTTTTTTGATTTATGAAATTTCTCATATGAAAATTCTATGAGTTGCATTTTCGCTTTAATTAAATTTCAAATAAAATCGACGCGTCTCGATGAGCTCTATAAAATAGCTAAATGGTTCGGGAGTCTGGGATCAAGCACTAACAAGTTATAATTATAATCAAAAAACCGACCTCTCGGCAAAAGAACCCAAATCTCCCAGCAGAAAAATCTCCACCCATTTTTAATTTTTATTCACAAATTTTATTGGTGGCAAATACAATAAAATCTGCTGAATGTGTGTGGAATTTTTGGTGAAATTTTTTTATAAGTTTTTAAATATTTAAAAACGAAAAAATATTTGCTTAAAAATATCTCAGAAAGAAATAAAAATACATTTTTTCGAATTTAATTTTTTTTCATTTGGTTCAATTTTTTGCTGCTGTTATTTTGATTTTTTTTAATTTTTAATCTATATATGGAGAATTAAAAAATAAAATATATGAGTTCAACTTTTTTGTCAGATGAATTTAAATTATTTAATTAAATTATCCTTAAATCAATAAAAAATAATTATCTAAAAACTACCTCTAAATAAAATATTTTTGTATTAGTAGAGGACAATTTTTTGATAAATTTAAAATTTTTTGACAAAAAATATTAAACTCATAAATTTTTTCTTTTTTAATTTTTTATAAAACGGTCAAAAATGAACTAAAATTTAATTTAGGTGATATTTGAAGCAAACAAAATGCTAAAAAATCAAAAAATAGAATAAAAATTTTAAATTTCCATTTTTAATTTTATTTTTCGATTTATAATTAATTTCAAATTAAATAATTCCATTTTCAAAATAACATAAATTCCCCAAATTTAGCTTTGCCATCGCCCAAAATTGCCCTTGAATGGCTTCCAATTGATTCAAAGGATACCTATACCTACCGTCATTTGGAACTTTGCCTTGAGCCAAAAACGCGTTCCGATTATCAAGGAAGAAGTGAATTTTGGAAGAAAATGAGAGAAGAAAAAAGGGTCAAGAAGGAGGAAAAATAAATTAATTGCTCAAAGAAATTTGTACAAAAAAATTTCATAAGCCAAAATTTACTGATTTTTTTCTTTCTCCAGCCTTTGATCTTCTTGATATTATCTTATTTTTAAATAAATATTGTAATAAAATTGATTCATTTTATAAAATAAATTTTTTTTTTAAAAATACTCGGTTCCTTCAAAACCGATTCAAATTATAAATAGATTGAATTTCAAAATATTTTTAAAGTATTCATTAGAATTAGGTCCTTAAAATTTAAATTTTATTCAAACGCGTAATTTTGATAGGCATAAATGGAAGCACAGAATGTATTTTCGTGAAGCTGTAACGAACAAAGGCAGCCACAATTCGAATGGACAAACGGATGGGATGGAAAGATAATTTTTAATTTGATTGAATTTTTAATTTTTAAAAAATTTTTTTGTTGAAATCTTTGTTGTCCTTTAAATGTTTTCTTTGCAATTATTTTTGCAATTATAAACTAAAAATATAAAAAATTTTATGAGTTATATTTTTACAAAATTATTTTTTAAAATTTTTCTATATTAAATTTTTTCGAAAATCGGAAACATACACCTCCATCCTCCATCATTTTATATGATTTTAGCACTTATTTTTCTAATTTAATATTTTATAAAATAAAAATTTTTTGAATTATTTTTTCGCAATCTTTTTCAAATTGATTGCCATGAGAGATCCTTCTTTTAATTTTTAAAAATTTTTAATTTAAAAAATTTCTTTAACAAATAAATAACTTTTAGTAATAATAAATATTAAACCTATAAACTTTTATTTTTTAGTACTTCATATAATAGATCAAAATGAAATAAAATTAGAATTAAAAATGTTAAACTCATTTATTTTTTCGTTAAAATTCTTTATAAAATGATCAAAAATTCAAATAAAATCTAATTATAACCAATTTAAACATATATTCAATCCGAAGTAAATGGTAAATGCTAAAGCACAAAAATAAAATTAAAAAAGTTGCGCTAAATCTGAAATCCATATAGTTTTTTACAGCAAATTTCTGCAAAGATATTTTTTATAAAATTATTAAAAATTCGTTGATAAAAATTAGAATCCATAAAATTTTTTATTTTTAAATTCTTCACAGAACAACCAAAAAGAAATAAAATTCAAATTTAATGAGGGCGCAGGCGTACCAAAATGCTAAAAAAATTAAAAAAAATTAAAATCAGAATTTTAAATTAAAGAAACCGGTTATTTTTAGAATTTTATTAATTTATAGCTAATTTAAAAATTTCTCCGACAAAAATGTTGAACTCATAATACAGGGTGTGGCTCGAAAAGTGTCACTTTTTAAAATTAAATACTTTTTTATTTTTGAATCAAATTAAGTCATGTTTGATATTAAAATGATCAGGATTTCATAAGGATTTTTTTAACATATTATTTGTCAAATTTCGATGTGATTTCGGCAATTCCATTTTATTTGTTTCTTTTCTCCTATTATCTTTTTTCTTCTTTTTAAAAATTTCTAGGAAAATTACTTCTCAAATAGATGCTGATTCACATTCTAAACATCATTTTCGCATTACTGTTAACAAATTTTTCATTAAATCAATGCATTTTTTAATTTTTAATTATTTAATTTTTAATTTTTTGTCAGAACTTCTTATCTTACATTTATTTTTAAATAATTTTAGCATTTATTTTTCTGATTTATAAAATTTCTAAAATAAAAATTTTATGAGTTGAATTTTCCCAATAATTTTTAAAATTTTTATTAATTTTTATTTGATATTTCCGTGTGCAATTTTAATTTATTCCAAAAAATTTAAATTTTCATTTTTTATTATGCATTTTTTAAATATTTTTTTTTTAAATTTTTTGATGAAATTTAATAAAATTATAAATAATTTATTTTGATTTGTGTAATTTCTTAATTTCTCATAGATTAATATTTTTTAATTTTATTTGATTATGAGAGTGATTTTTCTATATTTTTAAAATTTTCTTCAATGCTTTTTTAATTTATAAATATTTAATTTTAATGAGTGATGCAAAAGAGATCCTTAATTAATTTCTGACATATATTTTTCTAATTTTATTAAAATTCTAAACTAAAATTTTTATGAGTTGTATTTTACTTAAAAATTTTTTATATTTATTTAAAAAAATCCCCTAAAATAGGCGCTGATTCGGATTTGGATTAGTAGTTATCATTTCTTTATTTAAAAACTTATTTTATGAAAAATTCGACCAAAAAAATTTCACTCATTTTCAGCAATTTTTGTTCCATTTGCCAATAATGTGCCATTCCCATTGGCAATTTGACTATTGCTTTTTTTGCGTTCGATTGATTGAAATAATTGGGTCACCGAATTTGGCAAAATTTGTGAACAATGTGCCAACAATTCAAGGAAAAAGATTTATTGCCTAATTTAAAAAATGTCAGAAAAAAATAAAAATACATTTTTTTTCGAATTTAATTTTTTATCATTTTGTCGCGGCTTGGTTTTTTTATTTTGATTTATTTTCATTTTTGATCTATATATGGAGGAATATAAAATAAAATTTTATGAGTTCAACTTATTTGTCAGATAAATTTTGATTATTTAATTAAATTATCCTTAATCAAAAAAAAAACTATTATCTCTAAATAGAAATTTTTTATCAATATGGGCAATTTTTGAAAAATTTATTTATTAAAAATTTCTGCTAAAAAAAATGTTGAACTCATAATATTTTTCCTTTCTTTATTTTTCATAGTCAAATAAAAATAAATATCATTAAAAAAGACAATCTTCACAGACCACACAAATAAAAAAAATAAAAAAAATAAATTTATAGTCAACAACATCGGACATTTTTTGATATTTTTTTTATTTATGGACGATTTATTTAATGATTAAAAATTTCTTTGACAAAAAAAAATGAAATAAAATCAGAATAAAAACCCATGCTGCTAATCAAAGTGCTAAAATAATTATTTTTCTATTTTAATTTTTATATAGCATGGATTAAAAATGAATTAATATCAAATATAAAAACGACACAAGATTCCAAATGCTAAAAAATTGAAAATTAAAAATTTTTAGGATTTAGCATGAGAACAGATTTTTTGATAAGTATTAATTTATGAATATAATTATATTGAAAAATTTTAACAAAATATTTGAACTTAAAATATTTTCCTTTTAAAATTTTTCATATAATCGTCAAAAATAAAATAAAATCAAAATTAAAAAGGCACTGATGTAAGGACAATTAAAATGCAAAAAAAAATTAAAAACTAAAATAAAAATTTTTAATTTCAGGGACATTTTTAGAATTTTATTCATTTTATAATTAATATAAAAATTGCTTCTCAAAAAATATTGAACTCATAACATTTTATCCTTTTTAAATTCTTCATATAAGATCAGTATTAAAAAAAAATCAGATTTAATAGTTGCACAAGCATCTATCAAAATGCTAAAAATTTTAGAAAAAATTTTATGACATTTTTGGATTTTATAGATAATTTAACAATTTTAAAATTTCTTTGACAAAAAATCTTGAACGTAAAATATTTTTCTCTTTTAAATTCTTCATATAAAAATCAAAATTTAATATTTTCCTTTTTATATTTGGAATATATTTGCCTAATGCCTTCCCCTCAAAATTGTGGGTTCAACTATGGTCTTCGGTCACATTTACGGTCAATAATGCTAGAGGTCATCCAGCCCACAAATATGCCCGGCAGATATAGGTACTTTTGGTTGTTTGTTCGTCATTTGTGTGCATTCATTCAAATTTCCACTCTCATTCTCATCTCACAACAGTCAAAGCACCAGAAAGAACAGCACCCACGGAGGACCCCATATGCACACTGTCCAGCAAACCATATATTCGTACGGCATTTTCTAATAATTAACATTCATTCATCCAAAAATTCATATATTTCGTATTAAACAAAGTAAGAAAAATAGGGGCGAAATATTCAATATATTCAATAATTATGGCCCTAGGCAAATATGCCAACCAAGGAATAAATTAGGGAAATATTCATTCTATTTTTTCTGACTAAAAATAAAAATTTATATAATTCAAATTTTTTATATCCGAGGCCGAGGCCCCAAAATGCCTCTTACATAAACTTAGCCCCCTTCTATACGAATATGATCATTTTCCTTTTATTTTATCATTTCATTATCATTCCAATTTTGTCCCATATCCCATTTGACCATTTCCTTTCATTCTTTGCAAATTGCGAGTCAAATATGTAAATAGATAAGACACGATGAATTAAATTGAGAATTATATTTAAGAAAAAAGACAATTTTTCGTAGCAATTAATTTATATTCCCATCTCGAATTTTTATCATGGATCATCAAAGTCTAATCGATGAGCTGCCCGAAATCGAGAAGTTGCCATCCACAGATCGAATTGGTATGATGTAAATTACTGTATCATTTCTATTAGGATTCCAGGACCAGGAGCTTATAACTTTTAGAGCCTCTTTATACGGGATATTATTAGAGAGTAGACTACTATAAGAAAAATGGTATTTACCGTATCATTTCTATAACAAGCCCACGGTCTTATATTTTTCAACGCATCTCTAGGATGAGCTATTATTAGAGAGTGGGCTATTGTTAGAGAGTGGGCTACTATTAGAAAATGATATTTACCGTATCATTTCTATTAGAAGTCAACGGGCTTATAATTTTCATTTTCAAAGCCTCTCTAGAGCGGACTATTATTAGAAAATGGGCTTATAATAGAAAAAAGCAGTATTTTCTTCCGCTAATTTTCGTACATTCCATTTTTATAGTACTCGCCCGGGAACGACGAGCCCAGCAAATTCAAAAATGTTTGGAACGTGAAGCCCAGCTAGAACAAAATTCTTTGACCACAGCTGAGGGCCGCAAACGGCCAAAAGCAGTAAAAATTTGTCCAGAATTGGCCTTGTTGGATGCCGCTATCCGAGGCGATCATCAAGAAGGTTCCTAGGGCAAAATATTTATTTATTTTATTAATTGATTAAGGGAATATTATTATTTTTGTTATTTTTGCTATTCCCAAATTTATTATTAATTTTATTTTCTGCCCAAAAGCCCTTTTACCTAATTTAATATAAATTTTATTTGATTTTTTAATGAATAAATAATAATAATGCAAAAATTTTGGAAATAAAAAATAATTTTTAATTTCAATTTATTGTATTTTTTTTTAGTTGAACATCTCTTGATGGAGGGCATCGACCCTAATTCACACAACTGTGATGGGCTCACTGCATTGCACCAAGTATGCTATATTTATCATTTTGAAATATTACTAATTTTGCAAATTTTTTTTTCAAATTTTAATCCATAAGTCTGTTTTATATATGTCTGCGAGTAAAGTTGAAAATTTGGAAGAATTTCCAATTTCCGGAATTATGCAAAGCTTAGCCTTGCGTAATTCCGAAAAAATTGGCTTCAAGATTATGCAGAGATTTAACCAAAAATGATCGAGTCTATGAAATTCCAATTTCAGATCGCTATTTAGGCCAGCAGGTAAAAGTTAATATATTGAAACCGGTTTGGTTTAAACAAAATATTAACAAATTGAAATTTCATATATTAAATTGACCATACTGAATCGAATGAGCCTATTATTTAAACTCTAAATTTCCTAGAAATCGAGATTTCAAAAATTATATCAATCGATATCCAGAATTAGACCATTTTCAAAATTATTTACAATATATGTATATGTAATATCCTCTTTAAAGTGTGCCATTGATAACAACGAACAAATTTTGCGCCTTTTGATCGACAACGGTGCCGATGTGAATGCCAAAGATTCAGAAAATTGGACACCATTGCATGCGGCCGCATGCTGTGGATATATCGAAATTGTGCGCCTTCTCATTGATCAGTGGGTTCATTAAAAAATGAATTAATTCAATCAATTTTACAAAAATAAAAAAAAACTAATACTTATCGGTTTTGCGTTCAAATTTGTAAAAAGTCTAAAATTCGAGATTTCTCGAATCGCCCAGCTACAGTAAAGGCCTGGGAATTCCGGAAATAAAAGAATTTCCAAGATTTACTTTAAAATAAATATTAAAGAATTTTTATTATATTTTTATCGGCAATTTCCAGTGCCAAACGCAAATTGCATGAATTCAACTTGGAAATGGCTAGTAAAAATGGCGAAATTTGTGCGCTCAAAACCCTCCTTAAGGCATGTTTTAAAATAAAATATATTTATTAATTATTATATTAATATTTAAATAATTAAATTTTTAAAATAATAAATAAAAATTTTTGTGAAATTTTTAAAAATATTAAAATATCAATCTCTAAAATTATTTATTTTTAATTTCTAATTTTTACTTTTCTAATAGAAGTCATTTAATTTGGAAAAAAGCACTGAATTTGGCAAGTCGAAAAATAATTTAATTTTTAGGCCATATAACTCAGCTAAATCGGACTTCTTTAAGATTCCCTTAACTCTTGTCCCTAGACCCTAATCCCATCCTCTGCTGTCCTCCTAGTATGGCAAAGTTATATGGCCTCAAAAATATAATATTTTTCGACACACGAAAGATTTCTGCCAAATTAATATTATCTACTTTTCTAATTAATATACTAAAATCCATAATTCCATAAAGGAGGCTGATGCCAATGCTGGCGGAATTAATATTATTTCCAAATTGGAGACACGTATTCACGATTTAGAGACCGCATTAGCAAATCAATTGACTTTGGCTGGAGAGTAGTAATATCGATGGACAAAAATTGTGAACGAATAGAGAGAATGCAATGAATGAATGTTATTGGAATTTACCTTAAAATGATCTTGAATTCCGGATAATCTTTTTTCGAAAATCCAATCATTTACCTTTTATTTTATCAAATTATATACCATCCAATGTGTCTTGACAAACTTTATTTAATTTTTGTATATGGTTTGTGGCGCTGATCCAAAAAATGTCAATCCCAAAAAATGTCAATGACCATAAATCCCAAAAAATGTCAACCCAGCCAAAATCCCAAAAAATGTCAACTCCCATAAAACCCAAAAAATGGCAATAAAAATCCCAAAAAATGTCAACCCAGCCAAAATCCCAAAAAATGTCAATCCCAAAAAATGTCAATTCCCAAAAATGTCAATCCAGCTAAAATCCCAAAAAATGGCAATAAAAAAAGCGATATAGGGGTAGGGGGATTAAGAAGGATATAAGGGGATTAAGCTGGATTTAGCTCCGAAATGGATAGGAAATGGCCCGGAAGGGTCGGGAATGTTGGCTGAGGGCCATAAGAGTGCGCGGGATATATCTGGATTTAGGGGGATTAAGGTGGATATAGGGGGATTAAGCCGGATTTAGCCCCGAAATGGATGGGAAATGGCCCGGAGGGGTCGGGAATGTTGGCCGAAAGCCATAAGAGTGCGCGGGATATATCTGGATTTAGGGGGATTAAGGTGGATATAGGGGGATTAAGCCCCGAAATTGATGGAAAATGGTCTGGAAGGCTACTGGAAAGTCGGGGAAGTATAACAGAGGCCAGGAGAATGCGCGGGATGAAGCCAGATATAGGGGGATTAAGCCTGATTAAGCATAATTAGGGGCTAGGGATTAGGGTTAGGGGTTCGGAGCATAGGATTCGTGCGAAGCCGGAAGCAAAACAGCCAAAATCAGTACTCGTGCCCATCTATTTCAGTGCTTAATCCGACAATCCCCTTATATCCACCTTAATCCCTCTATATCCGGCTATATCCCGCGCACCCTCAAGCACTTCCCCGACATTCCACTGGCCCTCCAGGCCATTTCCCATCAATTTCGGGGCTTAATCCGGCTTAATCCCCTTATATCCACCTTAATCCCCCTATATCCGGCGATCAGATTAAAAATTTCTAAAATCTGGCACTAGAATTGGATTCAGGATGGCCGAAAACCATGAAGGAAATGAAATTGGCCTTAATAGACTCAGGAAATAAATATTGACATTTTTTGGGATTTTGGCTGGGTTGACATTTTTTGGGATTTTGGCTGGATTGACATTTTTTGGGAGTTGACATTTTTTGGGATTGACATTTTTTGGGATTTATGGGAATTGCCATTTTTTGGGATTGACATTATTTGGGGCTATCGTTTGTGGATGTGAATGTGGGACAAAACATTAAACTGTTAAAATCACATTTTAAATATTTTTTTGATAGTTTAAAAAGATGAAAACTACATTTGATGCAAAAAAGCCTTTTTTGATGCAATAAATATTTTCCGTTTTTATATAAAATATTTACCTATAAATCAAAAAATTGATGAAAAACTTATTATTAAAGTTTGATAACATTGTTGGAATTGGAATGAAAGGCGATGATCAATTGATCTGGGAAAGAAGAGGAAAGCAGCAAATGAACAAAAAAAAGATGAGCCAACATTTTCTGGCAAAATAATGAAAAAATGATTGAGGATCTTTGAACCATGACAAATAATATTTCCATTTCCACTATGTATTTAAAATAAAATTCATTTGCTATAATGCTATTTATTTTTCCATATACTCGTTTTTAAACAATGATCTTTATTGATATAATATAATTATGCCAGCTAATTTGATAAAAAATTTTAAATCTATTTGTTTAATTCATATTTTATTTGACATTAGGCTAATTATATATTTAAAAATTTAAAATATTTTTTAATCTATTAAATTAAAAATTATATAAGATTAAATATCAATAAATCAAATTCATTGAAAATGAATGATGAGAATCAAATTATTCGGCGTCGATTGCCACCCGAATTGCTCGCTGAAATGTATAAATGTTTGTCTTTGGCCAATAGCATCAATATTTTGGTGAATTAAATTTAAAAAAATTTAATCCATAGCTTAAAGGCCCCCAAAGTCTAAGGTGGGGACTGGGGAATTATTAGACAGTGGGGAATTAGAAGTTAAATAAATACGATATGACAATAAAAAATAAATTTCCTTAATTCTTATAGTTTTGGATTAAATATGAATCGAATTGATTGCTGTTTTTTATTTGCATTTTTTAAAAATCAAAAATAATTCATTTATAAACAATTTTGATGGATTCTATTCGATCAGCTGCACGCTGGAATTCTGGCTTCACACTCAATGGGTTTCGCTTGAAGTGAAGTTGCTTCAGGGAAGGCATCCGAGCCACAATGGAATCCAAATCCAATTCTGAACATTATGAAAAGAATATTTTATTTATTTAAATTAATGAAAAATAACCTTCAATCCTATTTCCACTCAAGTCGAGCAATGCCAAATAGGGACAGTTGAAAAGGTGTTCTGGAAAGGTGGTCAACAGATTATTGCCAAGATTGATGCCCCGAAGTCGGGTCAGTCGACCAATTTCCTCTGGCAAAACCTCAAGTTGATTGCCTTCCAAATTGAGTACTGTAAAAAATATCAAAAAAGTACAGTCAAATTTGGTCAAAAATGAAAAACACCATCCAAATCCGGGAAATTGACAATCAATTTTACCGGAAATTTCTTCAATTTGTTATTCTTTAAACTGCATCGCTTGATTTGATAGCCCTTCAAAACCATATAAAGTGCATCAGCAATGTATAATAATTCACAATCAGATAGATCTTATGAGGGAAATTTTTTAAAATTTTAATTTTTAAAAGAATTTTAAAATAATTTCGCACCCAAAAATCCCGACAATTTTGCATCCTCACAACGGCTCATCACTTGGCTTACGCCACGAGCTGCCGAAAGTGCCGACATTTTATTCCTTCATAAAAACAATTTTGATATAAATAAAAGGATTAATGGAAGATAAAACAATATTGGGAAATTTTTAAGAGTCGACATTAGATCAACATTTCTCGAGGTTAGACTAAAATGTTTAAAGCAATCGATTAAATAGCGGTGGTTGAACAAAGCTATGAGGGGCTGATCGAAAGGAGGAAAAGCAGGGAACAAAGATCTCGATCTCGAGTGATTCATAAAGATAGAATGAAGAAGGAAAGCAGCACTAAAAATCAGAACAGGCGGAAATAATAAAAATGAGAATTATTAAAATCAGAACAGACGGAATTATTAAAATCAGAACAGGCGGAAATAATTAAAATCAGAATTATTAAAATCAGAACAGGCGGAATTATTAAAAATCAGAACAAACGGAATTATTAAAATCAGAACAAGAGGAATTATTAAAATCAGAACAGGCGGAAATAATTAAAATCAGAATTATTAAAATCAGAACAGGCGGAATTATTAAAAATCAGAACAAACGGAATTATTAAAATCAGAACAAGAGGAATTATTAAAATCAGAACAGGCGGAATTATTAAAATCAGAACAGGCGGAATTATTAAAATCAGAACAGGCGGAATTATTAAAATCAGAACAGGCGGAATTATTAAAATCAGAACAGGCGGAATTATTAAAATCAGAACAGGAGGAATTATTAAAATCAGAACAGGCGGAATTATTAAAATCAGAACAGGCGGAATTATTAAAATCAGAACAGGCGGAATTATTAAAATCAGAACAGGTGGAATTATTAAAATCAGAACAGGCGGAATTATTAAAAATCAGAATAGGCGGAATTATTAAAATCAGAACAGGCGGAATTATTAAGATCAGAACAAGCGGAATTATTAAAATCAGAACAGTTGGAATTATTTAAAATCAGAACAGGCGGAATTATTAAAAATCAGAATAGGCGGAATTATTAAAATCAGAACAGGCGGAATTATTAAAATCAGAACAGGCGGAATTATTAAAATCAGAACAGGCGGAATTATTAAAATCAGAACAGGTGGAATTATTAAAATCAGAACAGGTGGAATTATTAAAATCAGAACAGGCGGAATTATTAAAATCAGAACAGGTGGAATTATTAAAATCAGAACAGGCGGAATTATTAAAATCAGAACAGGTGGAATTATTAAAATCAGAACAGGCGGAATTATTAAAATCAGAACAGGTGGAATTATTAAAATCAGAACAAGAGGAATTATTTAAAATCAGAACAGGCGGAATTATTAAAAATCAGAATAGGCGGAATTATTAAAATCAGAACAGGCGGAATTATTAAAATCAGAACAGGCGGAAATAATAAAAATGAGAATTATTAAAATCAGAACAGACGGAATTATTAAAATCAGAACAAGCGGAATTATTAAAATCAGAACAGGCGGAAATAATTAAAATCAGAATTATTAAAATCAGAACAGGCGGAATTATTAAAAATCAGAACAAACGGAATTATTAAAATCAGAACAAGAGGAATTATTAAAATCAGAACAGGCGGAATTATTAAAATCAGAACAGGCGGAATTATTAAAATCAGAACAGGCGGAATTATTAAAATCAGAACAGGAGGAATTATTAAAATCAGAACAGGCGGAATTATTAAAATCAGAACAGGCGGAATTATTAAAATCAGAACAGGTGGGGAATTATTAAAATCAGAACAGGTGGAATTATTAAAATCAGAACAGGCGGAATTATTAAAATCAGAACAGGTGGAATTATTAAAATCAGAACAGGTGGAATTATTAAAATCAGAACAGTTGGAATTATTTAAAATCAGAACAGGCGGAATTATTAAAAATCAGAATAGGCGGAATTATTAAAATCAGAACAGGCGGAATTATTAAAATCAGAACAGGCGGAATTATTAAAATCAGAACAGGCGGAATTATTAAAATCAGAACAGGTGGAATTATTAAAATCAGAACAGGTGGAATTATTAAAATCAGAACAGGCGGAATTATTAAAATCAGAACAGGTGGAATTATTAAAATCAGAACAGGCGGAATTATTAAAATCAGAACAGGTGGAATTATTAAAATCAGAACAGGCGGAATTATTAAAAATCAGAATAGGCGGAATTATTAAAATCAGAACAGGCGGAATTATTAAAATCAGAACAGGCGGAATTATTAAAATCAGAACAGGCGGAATTATTAAAATCAGAACAGGTGGAATTATTAAAATCAGAACAAGCGGAATTATTAAAATCAGAACAGTTGGAATTATTTAAAATCAGAACAGGCGGAATTATTAAAATCAGAACAGGCGGAATTATTAAAATCAGAACAGGTGGAATTATTAAAATCAGAACAGGCGGAATTATTAAAAATCAGAATAGGCGGAATTATTAAAATCAGAACAGGCGGAATTATTAAGATCAGAACAAGCGGAATTATTAAAATCAGAACAGTTGGAATTATTTAAAATCAGAACAGGCGGAATTATTAAAAATCAGAATAGGCGGAATTATTAAAATCAGAACAGGCGGAATTATTAAAATCAGAACAGGCGGAATTATTAAGATCAGAACAAGCGGAATTATTAAAATCAGAACAGTTGGAATTATTTAAAATCAGAACAGGCGGAATTATTAAAAATCAGAATAGGCGGAATTATTAAAATCAGAACAGGCGGAATTATTAAAATCAGAACAGGCGGAATTATTAAAATCAGAACAGGTGGAATTATTAAAATCAGAACAGGTGGAATTATTAAAATCAGAACAGGCGGAATTATTAAAATCAGAACAGGTGGAATTATTAAAATCAGAACAGGTGGAATTATTAAAATCAGAACAGGCGGAATTATTAAAATCAGAACAGGTGGAATTATTAAAATCAGAACAGGTGGAATTATTAAAATCAGAACAGGCGGAATTATTAAAATCAGAACAGGTGGAATTATTAAAATCAGAACAGGCGGAATTATTAAAATCAGAACAGGTGGAATTATTAAAATCAGAACAGGCGGAATTATTAAAATCAGAACAAGCGGAATCATTAAAATCAGAACAGGCGGTTTCATATGTAAATTATAAAATCATTTAATTAAGTATGTAACTCCGATGTTCCGATAACTCTACATTTTAATTTTGTAAAAGATGTCAATGTCATCTTTTTTTCCTCTGTCTATGACTTTAAGCGCAGCGCTTTTAGTAGAGACCAAAAGAACTAAAGAAGACATAAAAATGGGCAAGAATCCCGGATTTTCTTTTCAGCCAGTAAATTGATTGAATTTTAGTTTGGATTTTCATCCATTCAAAATCCCCAAGCCCTCAATTCAATAATAAATCCGCAGCAGCAGCTGCTGGCTCTAGACTCAACATCAATAACTTTTTAAGGTCCACACAAAAGGTCGACCTTGGCTTTTGCTTTTTCCCCTTTTCATCAATGTCATTAGAAGAGAAAAGTTGAAAAGACCAACCCTCAAAATCCCAAGCCTTCTTCATCGTCCACTACCCACATCCTCTTCTATTATCTACTTTCTCGCAATCCTTCTTTATTCTCACATTTTCATCTTTCTTCCTCCTACGCATTGTTGAACAAAAAATTCGATAAGAACGAAAAAAAAAATGAGAAAGAATATGTGCGAGAATTTGTGAATGAATCATCTTTTTCTCGCCCACAATTTTATGCCCAAACCCCAAATAAGAATTCTTTGTCATTTATCCAAACCGGAACAAATAAGACCACAAGAAATCACACAAATTGATTTCTTAATCAGTAATTTCCAATTTATTGATTAAATATTTGAGCTTCATCATTTTTATTTTACGCGTTTCCCACTTAATAATTTATTGTTTTATCGGCTAATTTTTAGCGCGTTCTACACTTAATAATTTATTGATTTATCGGTTGAATTTTCAGCTTTAAATTAAATCGCCAAAATTGGTGGGAAAACTAGCAAACAAAACAACGAGAAGATGAGCGCAAACGCCGACATGAAAAAATTCGAAGCATTGTTGGGCCGTCTCGAATTGATCACCCAAAGGCAAGAGGCAATGCATTCGCAGAAACCGGGGTTGGCACCAAAACCGGCAACATTGGGAGCAGGAAATGGAAGTTTGTGAACTTTTTGAATATTATTAAAAGAAAAATTAAACAATCAAATTGGCAAATCGCGTTTGGATAACCAAACCCAAATCACAAGGTTTTTGAATAATCAAAACGCAAGGTTTTTTGGATAACCAAAACTCGAGGTTTTTTATATAAACAAAACTCAAGGTTTTTGGATTACCTAGCTAGATTGTAGAATGTTTACAAGTGCACAAAGTTGTGCATCAGCCAAAGTCAGAAAAATAATTACCCTGAACAAGCTGGTACTTATCGATCGGTTATCTGAAAGCAGATAAATGAATGCTCAACCTCAACCTTATTGTGTTTATGGGTGATTAGAATTAGGATTACGGATAATTGAGATGATAGAATATTCCTGACTGATCCTAGCTCTATAGCGAACCGGATAACCCATATAGATCACTTTACGTTTTCCCCAATAGACCCAAAAAATCTCCCGTATACCGAAAAGTACCAACCAAAGTTAAGGTTATCCATTTATCGAAAATTTTCAACATTTTTTGAAGTAAAATCTCATCCTAAAGCCATCATAAAAATTTACCAAAATAATTTTAAAAATTTTTCATCACAGGTTCAGCCCAACCGCCCAGCATCAAAGCATATGACGACAATTTGCAAGGACCGATCAAAGCTTTCCTGGATGTTTCCAAGAAAATTGGTGGCGAAGTCGCTCAAATGGTTTCTAATTTTAATTTTTAATTTAAAAAATTGTATTTAATTTGCCGAAAAAAAGTAAATAACGCCAAAAATAATTATAATAGGGAACAAGACCAACATGTCATGGCTGGCTTGTCACCATTCGCCTATATTAGCTAACCAAACTTTATGATTTTGGTATCAAATTAAAGACCAGACTAGGCTATCCAATGATATTAATTTTGTTTGTATATGTTTCGAAATGATGAAATTATACGAGGAAAACCACTGATGTGAGAATTCCGATAATCCAAAAGTCATGTAACGTAAATGTTTTTTTGACTACATCTTTGTCATTTCTGGATCAATTTAAATAAAATAAATATCATCGGATAGACAAGTAAAGTTTGATTTAATCCCTAATGAGTTAGACAAGTTGGGGTGTTCCCATTCCGTTATAATGGTTTAAAAAAGTTTATCCTAACATTCACAAACCATATACCCAAAATTGGATAGAGCTGCTGGTCAAGAAAAAAGCATTGAATGGCATATTAATTTGATATGGTTTGGTCAACAATTAAAGGTATAAAACGGTTTAAACCCATATTGGTTTAATGGTTCAAAACTTTAAGTTAGAATTGGTTAAATTCAAAAGCCAAAACATGATCAATGGATGCGTCTTGACGAGATATATCGTTTGAGTATAAGGTTTAGGACATTTTTATTTTTTCTGCAAATTAAACATTATCGGAAATAATCAAATTTAATTAATTTTTTTATTAAAGGCCGAAAAAGTTGGCACCGCCTTCGATTTGCATCGCACTTTTCTTTGGCAAGCCAGCGGCCAGCCTGAACCGGACGCAGCGGCACAACAAAAAATGCTCGGCCCAATTGTGCATCAAATGGGCGAAATTGGAGCATTCAAAGATGCAAAAAAATCCTCAAAAGTTTTCAATCATTTGGCCGCCGTCGCCGAAGGATTGCCCGCATTGGGATGGGTCAGCGTGGTAAGCGTAATTGAATATTAAATTTATTCAAAAAAAAGAGTATTTTTCTGAACAAAATTTTTTGATTAATTTTTTTTAAATCAAAAATAAAATAAATTTATCCAAACACAAATTGAAGGTGAAAATAACATTTTTTTTTTAAATTTTGTAGCCCTGCTGATCTTTTTATCAAAAAAATCAATCAATTGATTTTTTATTACCTCCTTAACCAACCAAAATCATCATTTATAAATATTTTAAAAAATCATTTTTCATCACTTTTTCTTAATAAAAATTATTTTTTTATTTATTTCATTAGATTAATTTATTCAATCAAATCCATATCCAACAGAAACTCTTCCCTTCCCTTCTCCATGAAAACTCTAGATTTGAGACCATTTTTGGCCTACATTTTTCACCAAAAATATGATAAAATTCCTTCTAACCTTAACTAGAAAATTTTTGGATGCTTGCTTGACCCAAATTTATCCAACAAATTGTCATTTTCATTCAATCAATTTTGAGCAGAATTTTAAATTTATTTAAAAAAATTAATGAAAATTTATTAATCATTAAAAATTAAATAATATTAGATTTTAAATAAAAAAAAAATTAAAAAGTTAAAAACAATAAATTTTTATGCTTAATTTAAATTATTTTTTATTTTAATTAACAATTTCCCCATTGGTAGAAACCAACCCCGGGCCCACATGTCAAGGAAATGTTGGACGTTTCAATGTTTTACGTGAATCGTGTCCGCACCGAGCACAAGGGTGGCGATCAAGTGCACGGGGATTGGGCCAAGGCATGGTGCGAAATATTCACTGCACTTCAAGCCTACATCAAACAATGGCACACCACAGGGCTGGTTTGGAATTCGGCACCAGTGGGTTTTTTTTTATTAAAATTTTTAATTTTTATTTAAGTCTAAATTTTTTAAATATAATTTTATTTGTCGGCATTTTGGCCGTGCTTATTTTTAATTTATCACATTTTTCTTATTTTTATAAATAAATATTTCTATGGAAAAATTTTATGGGTTTAATAAATTTAATTTTACTTTTTTGTAAAAAACAAAAGTCATGCACCAACCACCGTCAATTTTAATTTTTCACATTTTCAGAATTTTTTTAATTTTAAAATTAATTTTATTTATAGGCTTATGTCCAGGACTAAGGCCCTTATTTATTTAAAATTGTCACTTTTTCCTATTTTTTAAATAAATATTTTCATATAAAAAATTTTATGGGTTTGATAAATTTAAGGTTTTTTACAAAAATATTTTTTAATGCATATTTTTCATTAATTAATTTAAAAATTTATTAATTAAATTAAGGCAAAAAAAATTTTTTAAATACATTTTTTGAAATTTTATTTAAATTTTTTAACATTTTATTTGAAGGGCTTTTTTTCGAACTTTTTATAACTTCAAATTTTTCTGAATTATTTAAAAATATTTTCACATAAAAATTTTATGGGTTTGATAAATTTTGATTTCCTCTTTACAAAATTTTTACCACATATTTTTTTATTTGATTTTATATTGCATTTTTAATATAATTTAAATGTACTAAAAATTCTTTCATTCACAGGGTTCACAACCTCCAACCGGCTCAGGCGGCGGCAAAAGCAACAGCAAAGGCAGTTCTCCAGCTCCAGCAGGAGGCGGTCCTCCTCCTCCACCACCGCCTCCGCCTGCAGGTGCCAAAAATAATTATTTATTATTAATTTTTAAATTTTAATAAAATATTTAATTTATTATAAAATTAGAAATTTTTTTTCTATTTTGGCATTTTTTCTAGATTTCATGGCCGATTTGACAAAAAGCGGAGGAGGGGGAGGCGCCGACAAAGATGGCCGTCAAGCACTGTTTTCCGCAATCAACAAGGGCGAAGCGATCACATCGGGGCTGAAGAAAGTGACGGCCGACATGCAAACACACAAAAATCCGAATTTGCGAGCAGCCGTAAGCACCCAAAAATTTTTAAATATTTAAAAAATTTTTATTTTCTATAGAAAAATCACAAACATTTTTTTTGAATTTAATAATAATTTTTTAATTTAAATTAAATATTAAATTTTTGATTCCAAATTTTTTACTCAATTTTCTTCATTTTAAATTATATAAAAAAATCACCAAATTCATACTTGAATTTAATAAAAAAAAATTTGTACTCAAATTTTTATCCAAATTATAGAAAAAATCAAAAATATTTTTTAATTTAATTAGAATTACATAAAATTTAATTTATTTTATTCAATATTTTTCAGTCAACTGTCCCAGCAAATGTCACAAAATCGCCAACTTCAGCAGCAGCAGGTCAACAAAAAGCCGGTGCACTCGCAAATCATCCGCCCAAATTGGAGCTGAAGGATCAAAAAGTTTGGCAAATTGTGAGGAAAAATTATGGGAAAAAATTTGAAAATGAATTTTAATTTATTTAGGAATACCACAAAGATAATCGACAAATTCAAGTGCAAGTTGACATGAAACAGGTGGGAAAATAAATTATTACATAATTTATTCTAGTAAATAATTTTTAAATTCTACTAAAATGAATTTTTCGCACAAAAAAATTTTATTTAAAATTTTAATAAAAAAATTATTTAAAAAAATTTTTTAATTTATATTTTATAAAATTAAACGTAAATTCTCTTTTAATTCCAATTCTTCACTCTCGCAAAAATTCCCCATTCCAAATTTTTATTAATTATTTATTTACAAATAGGGAATTCTTTCTTCGGATCCTGGATTATTAAAATAAAAATATTCCAAATTTATTCCAGAAAAAATATCTAAAAATAATCCAGATTAATTAGATAAAAAAATTTTTTTAGAAATTGAATTCTTTAAAAATACTTGTGGTGAAAAGAATTGAGAAAATGCGCCATTTACTCCATCCTTCGTTTATTAAATTATTTCCTAGTCTTTCAGAGCCACAAAAAATAATTCCCCATGGGATATTAAAAGAAAATTTACTTTATTTTTTTAATTAAAGATTTTTTATTAAATTAATTTTAAATTTTTATTTTTGAAATTTTATTTAAATTTTAATATTTTTAATTTTAAATTCATTTTCCCCAATTCAGTCCGTCTACATTTACCGTTGCGAGAACAGTGTTGTGCAAATCAAAGGGAAAGTGAATTCGGTGACGGTGGATTCATGCAAAAAGACCAGCGTTGTGTTCGATTCGCTCCTTTCCCAAATTGAGGTCATCAATTGTCAATCAATCGAAGTTCAGGCAAGTTACCTAAAAAATTTTATTTTTATTAATTTTTTGGACATTTAAAATTGGACACAGAATTTAACATTAAATTTTTAGTCGAAAAAAAATTAAAAGCCTTAAATTAAATTTTAAATGAATTTTGGCCATAAATATATGCATTTAAATACTGGGTTTAGGATTTGACCGAAAAAAATGACGAAACGAAAATTTTAACCAAAAATTACGAATAATCAAAATTTAAAAAAAATAATTATTTTGAATAATTTAAAAATTTTAAACTCGAATTTGTCCTTATTTCAGTCATTTTTGGCCATATTCCAAATATTAAACTAGAATTTTTTTTCTAAATTTTAAAACATGAAAAAATAATTTATTGCACAAAATTTTTATGAGATATTTTATTTTTATTTTATTTCAGACAATGGGCGCTCTCCCCACAATTTCCATCCAAAAGACGGACGGTTGCCAAGTGTATTTGAGCAAGGAGGCAATTGGGGCGGAAATTGTGACCAGCAAATCCAGCGAAATGAACATTTTGGTGCCAAAGGGCAGCGATGGAGATTTTGTGAGTAAAAAGGGGAAAAATTGGGGAAAAATTTCAAATAATATTTTACCGGAAAATGAGCCATTTTTTTAAATGAAACTTTTAGAAATCCAAAATATATTAAAATTTATTATATTAATTTAATTATAATTAATTTAATAATATTGATTTTTTTTCCAATGAATAAAATTGCAAAATTAATCTAAAAAGATTTTATGAATTTTTTTTTTAAAAAATTAAATTTTATTATAAAAATTATTTTCAGTCAAAATTTAAAGATAATTTCAATAGAAAAAATGTCGAATTGATGAATTTTATTTTTTTTTTAAAAACGAAAAAAATAAAAAAAATTTAATCCAATAAATTTTCCAGATGGAATTGCCAGTTCCCGAACAATTCAAAACGACATTTGATCCGAAGACGAAGAAACTTGTTACAGTCGTTTCGGATATTGCCTGAGAGTGAGAAGCAGAGGATAAAATGAAGTCAAATTATTAAAGAATTGGAAGCGAGAATTATTGCCGCATTTTGGCACAATTTTATGATGCATTTTTTCAAAAATAAACCAAAACATCCACCCCACCCAATTTTATCACCAAAATGACGTGTTTTTGTGTCCCAATTTTTCTCTTAAATTTTTATTTTATTTTTGCCTTTTTTCCCCATCAATTTTGATTTCGATTTTTTCCCATTCTCTTTAGCAAAATTAAACATTCATTTTCACCCATTATTTTTTTGCTTATTTGGAACTTGAATGAATAAAAGGGCTCAAACATTTTTAGAAATAATCTCATCGATTTTAATAATAAAAAATAATTTAATAGAAAACTTAAAATTTTAATAAAGAAATATTAATCAAATTTGATTTTAATGACCCGAATTTTTAGATTATAATTTTTTATGTATAATATATAAAGTGAACAAATCATTATTCAATCTTCTCAAATTGATGTATCGAATAGCTATGCCAATCCAATTTATTTTATTTGTACTTCCAGCCAGAGGAAATTTTTTAATAAGGAAAAAATCGTATCGATTTAAAATTTTTCAAAGAGTATTTATTAATTTTAGAAATAAAAAAAATGAAAATAAATTATGAATCAGTGTTTATCTTTATGGCAAAATAACGTGGATATCGATTTGTTTGTTCCCATTCCAATGAATTTTTCTTGTAATTTGCAGGAAGTTTGATCAACCGATGAAAATATGTTCTCACCACAGTGTCTGAATTAAAATGAAAATATTAAATATTTTTTTATTTCTATAGAAATTACCTTCTCTTCTACTACGTATTAATTTCTGTTGATCGTAAAAATGCATGCCAAGTCCATTTTCAAAAATATGTGGTTTCTTCGAACTTCCCCAATCGGGATAAGGTAAATACATATGCAAAATGTTGTCGCCATTTTCAGCAATATCCAAATGGCATTCTGGTCTTTCCAGCTGATTTGTATTTAAAAATTGAAATTTTTTATTTTTATAACAGCAGCTTTATTGGTCTAAAAACTGGTTTTAATTAACAATAGTTTTATACAGAGTCATTTATAATAATACCATTGGTTGAAATGGCAATATTAATTACAAATTAAATAATTGTTGCCTAATATTTTAATAAACTTAAAAAATTGTTTGTAATTTAGTAGGTATTAATGATGGATATCCATTTGGATTATTAAGTTTCCTAAATGGTTTGACGGAGCAGCAGGGCGTTTAGTGGCGAAAGCTAATAGCTCGGCACCTAATGAATCGTTTAGAATGTTTTCATATCATTGAATAGAGCAAAAAAAAAATTCACTAATCAGAACATATAAAAATCAAATTTAAAATATATTTTTACTTTTTTTTTAAATTTAAAAACCCTCAAATTTGACAGCATTTTGCCCACTTTTATTCAAAATATCATAATGTTTCTATTTAAAATAATATAAATATGATTTTTATATTTTATATTAATCGATAAAGAAAGAGAATGCATTCCTCTTTTCAAACCAATATAAAAACATTCAAAAAGCTTCAAATTAAGATGAGTTATTTGTTATGTTTTTTCCTCCAAATATTTTATGTTTTTGTTATTTTTTTTCCTTCAAATATTATCTTTTTATTGTGTCTTTTCTCTTTTCCTCCGAATATTTTTATGTTTCTGTTTATGTTTTTTCCTCCAAACATTTTGTGCTTTGTCCTCTAAAACATTTTTATGTTTTTGTTATATTTTTTCCTCCAAATATTTTGTATTTTTTTTTCTTTCTTTTTCATCCAATATTATTAAACTTACTGTGACTAGGTCATAATATTCCATGTCGACTTTATTTAGGTCAATGGACAGACATTTATCAAATTTCTTCAACCAGTGCCAACCCGAATGAATTGGGCCCATATCATTGGGGAAAGACTGATGCATATTTTTGCGGGGCCAGCAATGTTTCAATGATCGTAAAATTTCAATGCTAAAGCAGTCTTCAAACTTGAAAATGGCGTCACTATCATCGAAATTATTGCAACAGTGAACTTTTTTGCCAGCAACAGCCTTCATGCATAGTTCTTTTGGCAGACTTCAAAAATAATAATTGTTGAAAGAAATAAATTAAAGTAATTGCAAATTTATTTCTATATACTTTGTGGAATAACAAATCCAACGTTTATCAGGTTCAGTTTTCAGATGGCATTTAACAACCACGGTATAACCCCTCATAAAAATTCGTTGGGTTCGTCCCCACATCAATCGACCAGAGCTGACCAATAAACGCTCTTCATATTGCCGGAGAACATTATGAAAATTGCAATTTTCTAGAATGTCAAATTAATATAACAAATTATTACTTATGTTTTAAATTTTATAATTGATCATAAATTTTAAAGATTCTCCCTAATCTATTTTTTGAGTGAGATTAAAAGTTAAAATTCAAATAAAATGAAAATAAAAATTAAGTTGTAAAGGATTAAGGAAATCCATTTGTTTTTGGATCATAACTCAATTATTTTAAAATCATTTTGTGTTATTTTTCCTATAAATATTGTATATTCTTATTCCTCCAAACATTATGTTTTTTCTCCAAACATTTTAATTGTCCAAACATTTTAATGTTTTTGTTTCTCCAAACATTTTAAATGTCCAAACATTTTAATGTTTTTGTTTCTCCAAACATTTTAAATGTCCAAACATTTTAATGTTTTTGTTTCTCCAAACATTTTAATTGTCCAAACGTTTTAATGTTTTTGTTTCTCCAAACATTTTAATTGTCCAAACATTTTAATGTTTTTGTTTCTCCAAACATTTTAATTGTCCAAACATTTTAATGTTTTTGTTTCTCCAAACATTTTAATTGTCCAAACATTTTAATGTTTTTGTTTCTCCAAACATTTTAATTGTCCAAACGTTTTAATGTTTTTGTTTCTCCAAACATTTTAATTGTCCAAACATTTTAATGTTTTTGTTTCTCCAAACATTTTAATTGTCCAAACATTTTAATGTTTTTGTTTCTCCAAACATTTTAATTGTCCAAACATTTTAATGTTTTTGTTTCTCCAAACATTTTAAATGTCCAAACATTTTAATGTTTTTGTTTCTCCAAACATTTTAATTGTCCAAACATTTTAATGTTTTTGTTTCTCCAAACATTTTAAATGTCCAAACATTTTAATGTTTTTGTTTCTCCAAACATTTTAATTGTCCAAACATTTTAATGTTTTTGTTTCTCCAAACATTTTAATTGTCCAAACATTTTAATGTTTTTGTTTCTCCAAACATTTTAATTGTCCAAACATTTTAATGTTTTTGTTTCTCCAAACATTTTAATTGTCCAAACATTTTAATGTTTTTGTTTCTCCAAACATTTTAAATGTCCAAACATTTTAATGTTTTTGTTTCTCCAAACATTTTAATTGTCCAAACATTTTAATGTTTTTGTTTCTCCAAACATTTTAAATGTCCAAACATTTTAATGTTTTTGTTTCTCCAAACATTTTAATTGTCCAAACATTTTAATGTTTTTGTTTCTCCAAACATTTTAATTGTCCAAACATTTTAATGTTTTTGTTTCTCCAAACATTTTAATTGTCCAAACGTTTTAATGTTTTTGTTTCTCTAAACATTTTAATGATTTTGTTCCAAACATTTTAATATTTTTGTTTCTCCAAACATTTTAATGAACATTTTGTTTTAAAGGTTAACAACAAAATTAGCATTAGTATTTTCGTGAATAGCCCATATTTACATACAGCATGAATTCTGGAATCGACCTAACATTGTTTTGGTTAATACAAAAATCAAAGAGATCAGTCAAGGATAGATTCAATTCGAAAGCCCAAAATTTCCTCTATAAACTTTTCTGCATAATTTCTCATTTTGTGTTTTTACAAAATCAAAAAGGTGTGCCAAAATTTTTAAGAATAATTAATATAATGATAAATTTTACTCTCTACCTTTACTTGATTCATTTCGATTAATCCATTTTTCCATAGTTGTTCGTAAATTATTCATAATTCGTGCCAACCCTTCGGAATTGTTCAACACTTCACCCTCTACCAATGGTTTATATTCGCAGCCCACAATAATTACATCGCCATTTCCCAGTTTGCCTCCTTCTGGATTCACATTTTCCACAATGCGGATTCGTGTACGAAGGAACAAATTTTGGCGACCTAACAATTTGACCAGATTGATCCGATATAGAAGAACGCGCCGTTTAATCAACAAATCACCGGCAGATATCTTATTTTTAAACAATAAATGAATTAATTTCTGTGAATTTTTTATAAAATTAAATTGATTTATTTACAAAGTTTTCATAGTTAATTTAGACTTTTCAATATTGAAAGCACTTGGGGTTTGGTAATTAAAAACAAAAATTTTGAATACCGTTCTCTATTATCAAATCAAACCATTCTTCGGAATTAGGATAATTTCATCAAAAATTCGTATTTTTGTTGTCAACATTGAATGCGTTTATTTATAAAATTTAAAAGTCAATTGAAAATTGAAAATATTTAACAAATAAATTTTATATTATTTTTCTACGACCTTTCAATTTATCATATCAATATTAAAAAATGATCATTCTATATTTCAAAGAAAAAGAGATCAATTTTTTTTATTAAGATGTTGAATTTTTAATATAATTTTTTATTAATAAATAAAATAACCAGCCCACTCACAGCTTCTTTTTCGATTCTCCATAATTTTTGCATCCCTTTTTCAATAGCCATGCAAATTTGACGATCGACCAATTTTAGTTGTTGTCTCTCCTCAACATTGAGGAAATAGCCAACATCAATCCAAATATCCAAAGAAAAATTTGAATTCAAATGATTTATTTTTTTTGATTGATTTATTTTTGATGATTTTTTGGTAATAATTTTTAACAAAAATCGTCGAATAATTTCTACTAAATGGCCCAAAAAAGGAATAAATTGGAACAAATTGACGAGAAAATTTGGACAATGTTCCATATAATCAAAATTATCTGAAAAAATTGATTTGATTTTTATATAACCTTCATTTTAAATAAATGAAATTCTGAGCTCAAAATTGTAAAAATGAAATTAGAATTAGAACAAATACTCATCGCGGCTTATGGCATGGCATTTTTAAACATAAAGCGACTAAATTCGCGCCAATTGACAGCGAAGGATAAAATGTGCGGGCAATTTATGATTTTAAATGTTCCATTATAAGAAAAAAGTTTCACTTTAATTAAGATTTGATTTCTATTTTATAGCAATATGCAATATCACTTTTTACAAATTGTTGAGATATGCACAGCACACAGCTTTAAAACGTGGATCGATATTCGATAGAGAGCTCCTATAATAAGAGCCAAGCCCTCCGCCGAACAAAATAAGAAGTAACGCTACGTTTATGCTCTCTCTGACTGACTTGTGTAATGATGAGAGATTCTCAATAAAGCTAGACAGAAGCCTTTTCTAAACTGGCCTATTCCCTATTCCAAAAATGACTAAAACGACTAATGGGAAGAGAAATAAAATTGTTATTAGAATTAATTTTTGCTGAATGGTTGACCATTATTCACAATCCTTATTTAATTCAAATTCAAATCAAACCAAATGTTTTATTAAAACTTAAACGATAAAAATTAAATCAAACAAATCCTATTTATAATTTTATTTTATAAAACAAATAAACGCGTTTTCCCTACTTTTTTTTTGTTTTCATTTCACATCAAATTCATTTTTATAAAAACATAGATGAAAAATTGAATTAAATTAATTGCGTAATGCCCAAAAGGAAAAATTAGAGATAATATTAATTCAAAGCATAATATTCCAATCCAAATTACAAAAAAAGAATTATGCTTAATTTTTATCACCAAATTTATAACACATTTTAAATATTTTCAATTTTTCCAGAAAATAATCCTCGAAATTTTAAACCATTTTTCTGTTATTTATGGCCAAAAAGACCACAGCCAAGCTTGTTTTGTTTATTTGTTATTATTCGTTTTCGACAACCAAAGATCCATTTTCCCTTCTATTTTTCTCATTTTGTTTTTCTCTTTCCCTCTGCTGCCAGTCCAACGCCAGCTGCCAGTCTTTTAGCCATCCTTTGGGCAAAAGAGGAACTCACAAAGTTTCAAAAATCATTGAGCACTGAAGCGAAAAAAACAACAAAAAATACTTAAATTTGATTGAATATTTGGTGAAAAATCCATTTTGAATGTTTTTATTCACCATTTGGTCGTCCTTCATCAGCAGCTGAAAAATCAACAAAAATGGACATTGTGGAGAATGCGGATAATCCTCAAGGCGAGATTATATTTTAATATTTTTAAAACACTAATTTAAATTTCAATCATAAAATTCGTACATTTTAATCGTAAAATTAAATAATAAAAATTTTTTTATTTTTTTGCAGCCTTTCGCCACACAATGAATAGCCTCCAGCAACCAAGGCGCATTTTTTATTGGAGTGGAATGGACACTCGTAATTCTATCATTTGCTCTGCATTTCCTTTGGGTGTTGCATTTATAAAATGGAAGTCGATTTCGGACGAGCCGAGGGTCATGGCTTTCTTACGGGTTGGTTTAATTTACTCAATTTTTAAATAAATCTAATAAATAAAAAAAATATTTTTAAATTTTAATAATTCCGCCTGTTTTGATTTTAATAATTCCGCCTTTTCTGATTTTAATAATTCCGCCTGTTCTGATTTTAATAATTCCGCCTGTTCTGATTTTTAATAATTCCGCCTGTTCTGATTTTAAATAATTCCGCCTGTTCTGATTTTAATAATTCCGCCTGTTCTGATTTTAATAATTCCGCCTGTTCTGATTTTAATCCGCCTGTTCTGATTTTTAATAATTCCGCCTGTTCTGATTTTAATAATTCCGCCTGTTCTGATTTTAATAATTCCGCCTGTTCTGATTTTAATAATTCCGCCTGTTCTGATTTTAATAATTCCGCCTGTTCTGATTTTAATAATTCCGCCTGTTGATTTTAATAATTCCGCCTGTTCTGATTTTAATAAATCCGCCTAAAAATTCGAAAATTTAATTTTAAAAATAAATACAATTTTTGAAAAATTTTTTAAAATTCAAAAAATTTCATTTTCAGTCCTCCGTACCCGAATGGATGCCAAAATTCAATTCCTTTTACACTTTAATGGATTTTGGGACAGCCGCTCCACTCGGATATGCCTCATATTTGGCTTATAAAATTGGATCTGAAGGTTAAAAATAATTTTAAATGAAAAATTGAGCCAAAATTATATTTTTTTTTATAGACTATCATATTGACTTTCGATATGCCATTTATTTGTATGGGCTCAGCCAATTGAGTTTATTGGTCAAAATGTTGGCAATTAAAAGTTTGGATACACGGAAGGTATTAAAAATTGATTGTTAATATTTTTTGAATTAAAAAATTAAACAAAATTATTTTTAAGGTCGCATTGACCGGCACATTGTCGACAGCATTGACTTCGGCGACGGCCTATGCCTTCTATAAAATTGATAAAATGGCTGGCTATTTAATGTGAGACATCAAAAAATAATCAAAATATAATAAAAAAATACCTAAGATTTTAGTTCCAAAAAATTTATTTTTTTGCTAACTAGATTCATTCGAAATTAATTTAATTGCAAAAATTATAAAATAAACTAATTTTGCCACAGGATGCCATTCGCAATTTGGACCGGGTTTTGCACATTGCCTTGGGTGATTCGAGCCTGTCGTGGCGTTGAATCTCCATATGGGTATGGAAGTGGATACGTTGACAAAAAGCAGCCAACTGGTCCCCACCAAATTAAAGTGACCACCCAAAAAGGCCCAAATGGGGAAACATTGAAACGGGAGGTGAAAAATTTTATTCAAATTTTATATTTTTAAAATTAATTTCCGTTAATTTAGGTGGAAATCCAAAAATTGGAACGTGGTGAGACGCCGCCTCGACAACAAATTGGCAAAGGAATTTGAATTTTGAATGAAGAATGGATAAAAAAAACAACGCAAAATATTTTCAACCAATTTTTACAATATTTTTGGGCTGTATCAGCCCTCTTCCCAATTTTCGGATTAATTCTTTAATCCACAATATAAATTATCAAACATTTGTCTATGTAGAATTAATTGATAAATATTTAAGTCGTTATTATGTAAAAAAATATGATCTTCTTTTAGCAATAAAAAATCTTCTAAAGTTGAATTTTAGAAAATTTTAAAGGCCATAAGCCACTTTCCAGGAGGACATATTGGACTTATAAATAATGTAGTGGAAATCAAAAACATTTTTATTCAAGGAGGCACAAAAAACGGAATGAATTTAATTTAAAATTGAAGAGAAGAAAAATTGAATTGTGTCAAATTATTATTTGAAAAGAAAAGATGTGCCGAAAATGAAGGGAATTATTATTCGAAAAATGTGGAAATATTGATAAAAATGAATTGTTTAATTTTGTTTAAATCAAATTTGTGCGTGTTTTTCCCGCAATTTCTTTTTCAATAAATTTCCTCTTCCAAATTAAATTCTTCTGTAAAATTCGCCAATTCTCAACAAATTTTCATCCCACTCATCAATTGCGGCGATGCGGGCGTCGGCCACGTGCTCCTCCTCCAGCGCTGGTGCCCGCGTCACGTTGATTTGCCTTGGATGAAGAGGAAGATGTCGGCTGAAATTTGAAGGGAAATTAAAAATTATGAAAATTTGATTTTTGGATAAATTTTGGAAAAATCGACTCATATAGATTTTTTATTTTATGAATTAATTTAAATTATTTTATTCAATTTTTTATGAAAAATTTTCCCCATTTTTTCCTTATTTTTGAATAGACCTATTTAATAAATTGCCAAAAAAGAAAGAATCCTTTGATTATTTGAATTAAATTAATTTTATATATTTTTTTGAACATTCCGAAAAAAAACGTTGATAAAATTGAAAGAAAATTGCGAATTCAATTTTTCCTTAATTTTATAATTTTGAAAAACTGCTAATTAAATTATAAATTCTAAATTTGTCATAATTTTTATATTTTTTAACGCCCAAAAACCGCTGATTAGAATTAAAATTTTATAAATTTAATTTTTCTCCAATTTTTTATTATTTTTTAATGCCCAAATTTCCCCTCCAAATTCCCCCATTTTCACACGGACCTGATCCACGTCCATATGCTCCTCCACTCCTTCTCCACCTTTTGCCAATTTCTTCGCCTTTTCCTCGGCTTCTTTCGCCTCCTTCATTTCTTGGTGCAATTTTTGTTTGCGCAGCAAATTTTGCAGTGAGCCTGACGACAGTCCATCGAAATCATCGCCCAATTTCTCGTACTTCAAATTTTGCATAATTTTCGACTGAAAATGATGGGAAAATTGGGGGAATTATTTTTGGATATTTAAAATTTATAATGAAAAGAAAATTAATAAATTTTAATTCCTAAATCTATTTTTTAATTAAAAAAATAAAATTATAAAAATCAGATTTTAAAATATTTTTAAAAAAGAATTTTTATTTGTTAAATTTGGTAAAAAAAATTACAAAATTCTTTCTTAAAAATTCAAAATTTTTTTTCCCATTTTTAAAAATCCAAAAAAAAATTCCATCTTAAAAATATAATAATTTCGATCTTTAATTATTAAAAAAATAAAAAAAATTCCTTTTTTAAATTAAGATTTTTCCATAAAAAAATTAAAAAATTTCAAGTTTTTAAATTCGAATTCACCAAAAATTTAACCCACCTTGATTTGGAACAGTGAATAGTCATCGGCCAATTTCAGACGTTCAATGGCGCTCATTTCCTTCTCTTCAGTGGCCAAAAGGCGCTGCTCACAAATTGCGGTGACCATTGGAATGAAATAGCAACGGGCAAATTCGAGCAGGCCACGCAAAAATTTGACTGAAATTTAGGAGGCAAAAATTAGATAATTTCTTTACTTTTCTGAGGGCTGTTTAGTCAAAAGCCAAAGGGATTATGGAAAATTTAAATTTAGGTCATCGTTTTATTTTAAAAAAAATATAAAATTTTTTCAATTCAATAATTAATCAAAAATATTAAAAATTCATGCAAAATTACACGAAAAATAAAAATTTAATTTAATCTTTTCTTATATGGATTCCCTATCGTTTTCACTAGTGGGCTATTAGAAGGGAAAATAAGGAATTTTAATCTATAGGTAATCTTTTTTAATTAATTAATTCTTTGCTTCAATCAATGATTAAGTAATCAAAAAAATTTAAAGTGAAATTTATTTGTGTAAAATTAGGCGAAAATTAAACTAGGTGATTTTTTCTTTAACCTATATGTCCATTGTCCAGTGCCCACCTATGGATTAGTCAAAGGGTAAATGGATAATTTTAACCCATAGGCAATATTTAATTTTATAAGAATTTATTCGCTTTAATAATTATTTAATTTATTGAATTCCATTTTAATTTATCCTAGAGATAAAAAAATCTAATTACCAAAAAAATATATTTTTTTTAAAATTTAATTTTAGAATATTTTTGAATTTTTTATGATTATTTCCCCCATAAAATTGCCTCCATTTTTCTTACCATTTGGTCGTTGACGTGAAGGATAGACCAGCGAAAGGAATGCTTCGACAACGGGCGGATCGATGTCCTTAAATTCCACCTCGTTGGTTTGGCCCTCGATGAAATTGGGATTGTCGAACATTCGCTCCAACACGGGGGAATGCATGGAAAGATACTAAAAAGGAAGGGAAAATTAAATTAGAATTAATATTAATAATAAATAAAATGAATAAAAATTTGATAAAATATTGTGCAAATGTCCAAAATAATAATGGTAATGGTTTATCCTAGTTCCTAAACCGTATACCCAATACCCAATCGAAAAAGCTTATCGTGATCCATCATTTGATAATGTTTTGGTTTGGGTTTAACCAATTCTTAACATAGTTTTGAATTTGAACCATTAAACCAATATGGGTTTAAACCGTTTAATACCCTTTAATTGTTGACCAAACATCACAAATTATATAACATTCAATGCATCTATCTTGACCAGCTCTATCCAATTTTGGGTATATTTGGTTTGTGAATGTTATGGATAAAACATTAAACCGGTAAAATCAAAACTATTGAATCGCTAAAATCGTTTATACATTTTTTGCAAATTAAATATAAATACCACCCAAATTCTCTCTTGGGGCATATTTTTCTATGCCCCACGGCCCGCCTTGGCCTTTAGCCCTGTACTCTCGCCCCCCCCCCCCCTCCCCCTCTTCCAGAAACCCTCAGGATGATATGAGCCTGCCTATGCCTTTTATAATTTTGTTTCTTTTTTAATTGTTTTGTTTTCACTAAAATTATTCGGATTTTGCCTACTTCTTTGTTGACGTGATATCGATGAACTTGCTTATTCTTTTTGTCCACAACTTTGATGACGGCATTGCACATTGGCGTTTTCTTCAAGAAATCATACACAGGAAAATACCTGAAAAATGCAAATTAATAAATTATTGATTTTTTAGCTTTAATACAAATATTTTCGAGTAAATTAAATTAAAAGCATTAAAAATTATTTTCAAATATTTCCTAGGGCAATTTTTTCGAGTAAATTATTAATTTTAGATATCCAAAAAATGAATTTGTCCTTTTTTAAAATCATATTTGGCTATAAAATTTTGGCAATTTGACAAATAAAATTAGCAAAAAATTAAATAAAATTTCAAATTTGCTCCAAATTTTGTTCCTTTTGCCATTAAAAATTCTTTCGGATTAGAAAAAATGATTTATTGTTAAATAGGCAACCAAAAAAAATTTTTTGTTGTTTTGTTTACTAAAATAAGAGATAGGACGAGTAAAATAATTTTTAAAAATTAAATTTAAAATTTTTTTAAAAAATCCATTTAAAAAATGAATTTAATTCTTAATTTAATTTAAAAATGTGGAAAAAAACGTACACTTTTCGCACATTGTGGATGCAAATTTCCAGTCGAAATTTGAATTGTCCATTGCGCAGATAGTGCGAATCGGCGACACCACCAAACGAACGAGAACGCGTCGGAATGGGAAATTTCATTTGGAAATGATGCAGACCATTTTCGTTGTTGAATTTTTGCGAAAATCTCTATACAAAAAAAATTATTGAAAAATTATTTAATTCAAATTTTTTTGTTAATTATTTTTGACAAAAAATTGAATTTTTTGGTTACCTCTAATTTATAAATTGATTTAGAGGACATTTTATTTCCATTTTTTGGGGGGGGGGGAGGGGGGGATTTTGAGGTGTCAAATGGTTAAAGTTTCAATGTTTTAGGTGAATGGTTTAAAATTGGTGAGACTTATTTGATATTGTAGTTATAGAAGTATAAATTTCTAACTTAATAATGAAGGAGGCGCCCAATGTCCAAATTGTGGCCTTTTTGTAATAATTATAAAGGTGTAGGTGTGAACCATTTTTCATAATTTTGGGATCAAATTAAAGAGTAGACTTTTGGCCATCCAATGATACTAATTTTATTTAAATTGGTTCAGGATTGAAGAAGTTATGCTGAAAAAAACCAAAATTTTAACAAAAAATTAAAACTTGAGAGGGTTCAGCAGGAGCAGGGCCTATTTGAAAATTGAGATGGGCCCAAGAATCTTAAGATGGCCATTTAAAAAGACCTCGGCCCTTGCTATGGATTTGGTGAAATTTGATTTTTGGACATAATTCCAACAATTCTGAACCAATTTAAATAAAATTAATATCATTGGATAGCCAAAAGTCTACTCTTTAATTTGATACTAAAATTAGCGAAATTGTTGTAAACCTTTATGAGTTATTATAAAAGGCGTCAAATTGGGCTTCCTTTAATTCATTGACCATTGAAACCGATTTTAAACGAAAACCAAAACCAATCGGTGTGTTTTGTTTTTTCAACAAGTTTTAGTATAAAATTTAATTTTTTTTTTTAAAATGTAAAAGAAACCTCTCGATACTTGGACACTTTCTCATCCTCATCAAGGCCTTTCACCTTTTCCGGCCACTTTTCCATCACCAAAACGCCCGATGCCTTTGCAGTCCACGGCGTATTTTCCATTGTTTCGAAGCCACATTTGAGTGAAACTTTGATGAAATTGTTCGGCTTGGCCGGATCAATGTTGACCGGTTCAATGTGTCGAGTGAGTTTCAAATGCCTGCGGAGTGCGGAATGTAAAATAATTATAATTGGTTTAAAGTGGGTTTATCCTAAATAAAACACAAACCATATACCTTCAATTTCAATTGGATAAAGCTGGGTCAAGACGCATTTAATATGGTATATAATTTGTGATGGTTTGGTCAACAATTAAAGGGTATTAAAGGGTATTAAACCAATTTTGGTTTTTTTTGGTTCAAAACTAATCCAAAAAACCTTGAGTTTTGGTTATCCAAAAAACCTTGAGTTTGATTATCCAAAAAACCTTGAGTTTGTTTATCCAAAAAACCTTGAGTTTGGTTATCCAAAAAACCTCAAGTTTGGTTATCCAAAAAACCTTGAGTTTTGGTTATCCAAAAAACCTTGAGTTTTGGCTATCCAAAAAACCTTGAGTTTTGGTTATCCAAAAAACCTCGAGTTTGGTTATCCAAAAAACCTTGAGTTTTGGTTATCCAAAAAACCTTGAGTTTGATTATCCAAAAAACCTTGAGTTTTGGTTATCCAAAAAACCTTGAGTTTGATTATCCAAAAAACCTTGAATTTGGTTATCCAAAAAACCTTGAGTTTGGTTATCCAAAAAACCTTGAGTTTGGTTATCCAAAAAACCTTGAGTTTGGTTATCCAAAAAACCTTGAGTTTTGGTTATTCAAAAAAACCTTGAGTTTGGTTATCCAAAAAACCTTGAGTTTTGGTTATTCAAAAAAACCTTGAGTTTTGGTTATCCAAAAAACCTTGAGTTTGGTTATCCAAAAAACCTTGAGTTTGGTTATCCAAAAAACCTTGAGTTTTGGTTATTCAAAAAAACCTTGAGTTTGGTTATCCAACTTTACCAAATTTATAAAATATAAAATTTGCAAACCATGGAATACAGCCAAATTGGCGCGGTTGTGACTCAAATGTTTTGCTCTCCGGAACATCTTTGAGCGCAGCGATCACCTCCAACTCGCCGGCATCCACATATTTCGATGATTCGAGCAATGGTTTTTTGATGCCCATTCGAAAGTTCTTACTCATTTTGCCTTTCACATATGGTCGTGGCATTTTTGTTGTTGTAATTGAATAGCAGTTTATTTTTTATGCTTTATTTGCTAAAGAATGATTGATTTTTATACGTATTATTCGGATTAAAAAGTAGAATGAAAATTGTTCATGTAATTAATTGTCCAATAAAGTAGACTAAAAAATTGCCGAAAATTTTATAGCGATTCAATATTTTTATCCAAGATCCCAAAACCTTATAATCCAATCGATAAATTTCATCACGATCACGGCGCATCAATTGTTAAATTGATTATTCGGATAAAATTGAGAGTATTAAGCGGTCTAAACCGTTTTTCCATTTTTGTTTAAAACCTATTTTAAAAATCGGTTACCCGGTAACTCGATAAATTTATCGATTGGGCAAAAGGTTTGGGAGTCTAGGATAAACCAAAACGTTATAATCTTCCACCGCAATTTTCAGTGTTTTTTTTGCTAATAATTATTCTCAAACAAAAATGATATGTGTAATATAATAAGCATAACTAAATATAGAATTTTGCTATAAGAAGCTTATGAAAGAAAAAGAATCGATATGATGGTCGGAGGATGAGGATGGGGAAAATGAAATGATTGTTGGTTGCACGTTGCACCTTGTGGTGATGGTGATTGAATGGTGATGTGAATTTATTATTATGCTTAGGTGGTTTAGCTTTTATCTTACCTTTTAAGTAAAATGTAAGAAAAGAAAGCGATATTATTGTCGCTGATAGAATTGGAAAGGAAATATGAAAAGAGAAAAGTTTTTTTTGTCCACAAAGTGGTTTTTTTTTTGTCCACAAATTTTAAGTAGTTTTTTTTTGTCCACAAAATTGGTGCTTTTTGTCCACAAAGTGGTTTTTTTTGTCCACAAATTTTAAGTAGTTTTTTTTTGTCCACAAAATCGGTTCGTTTTGTCCACAAAGTGGTTTTTTTTGTCCACAACTATTAAAAATTTGTTTTTCACGTTGTAAATCGTATAAAAAGGTTTTGTAACATTCTGGGGGTGCGTGGAAGTCAAAAAGGAGGTGCGCGGGATATGTCCGGATATTGAGGGATTAAGGGGGATTAAGCCGGATTAAACCCCGGAATAGACGGGAAATGGCCCGAAGGGCCAATGGAAGGTCGGGAAGTGCCTGAGAGTGCGCGGGATATAACCGGATATATGGGGATTAAGGTGGATATAGGGGGATTAAGCCGGATTAAGCTTAGTTAGGGGCTAGGGATTAGGGTTATGGTTAGGGGCGGCATGGGTTCTAGGGGCTAGGGGTTTAGGGGTTCGGAGCACGCGGGATATAGCCGGATATAGGGGGATTAACGTGGATAATGGGGGATTAAGCCGGATTAAGCCTATTTAGAGATTAGGGTTAGGGCCAGGATGACCAGTCAAGAGCCATCAGTGGCTACGTATAGGGACTAGGGCCTAACCTACATCTCCGACTTAATCCCCCTATATCCACCTTAATCCCCATATATCCGGCTCTATCCCGCGCACTCTCAGGCACTTCCCGACCTTCCATTGGCCCTTCGGGCCATTTCCCGTCTATTCCGGGGTTTAATCCGGCTTAATCCCCCTTAATCCTCCTTAATCCCTCAATATCCGGACATATCCCGCGCACCTCCTTTTTGACTTCCACGCACCCCCAGGATGTTACAAAACCTTTTTATACGATTAGGCGGAATTATTAAAATCAAAACAGGCGGAATTATTTAAAATCAGAATAGGCGGAATTATTAAAATCAGAACAGGCGGAATTATTAAAATCAAAACAGGCGGAATTATTAAAATCAGAACAGGCGGAATTATTTAAAATCAGAATAGGCGGAATTATTAAAATCAAAACAGGCGGAATTATTTAAAATCAGAATAGGCGGAATTATTAAAATCAGAATAGGCGGAATTATTAAAATCAGAACAGGCGGAATTATTAAAATCAGTACAGGCGGAATTATTTAAAATCAGAATAGGCGGAATTATTAAAATCAAAACAGGCGGAATTATTTAAAATCAGAATAGGCGGAATTATTAAAATCAGAATAGGCGGAATTATTAAAATCAGAACAGGCGGAATTATTAAAATCAGTACAGGCGGAATTATTAAAATCAGTACAGGCGGAATTATTTAAAATCAGAATAGGCGGAATTATTAAAATCAGAACAGGCGGAATTATATAAAATCAGAATAGGCGGAATTATTAAAATCAGAACAGGCGGAATTATTAAAATCAAAACAGGCGGAATTATTAAAATCAGAACAGGCGGAATTATTAAAATCAGAACAGGCGGAATTATATAAAATCAGAATAGGCGGAATTATTAAAATCAGTACAGGCGGAATTATTTAAAATCAGAATAGGCGGAATTATTAAAATCAAAACAGGCGGAATTATTTAAAATCAGAATAGGCGGAATTATTAAAATCAGAATAGGCGGAATTATTAAAATCAGAATAGGCGGAATTATTAAAATCAGAACAGGCGGAATTATTAAAATCAGTACAGGCGGAATTATTTAAAATCAGAATAGGCGGAATTATTAAAACCAAAACAGGCGGAATTATTTAAAATCAGAATAGGCGGAATTATTAAAATCAGAATAGGCGGAATTATTAAAATCAGAACAGGCGGAATTATTAAAATCAGTACAGGCGGAATTATTAAAATCAGTACAGGCGGAATTATTTAAAATCAGAATAGGCGGAATTATTAAAATCAGAACAGGCGGAATTATATAAAATCAGAATAGGCGGAATTATTAAAATCAGAACAGGCGGAATTATTAAAATCAAAACAGGCGGAATTATTAAAATCAGAACAGGCGGAATTATTAAAATCAGAACAGGCAGAATTATATAAAATCAGAATAGGCGGAATTATTAAAATCAGTACAGGCGGAATTATTTAAAATCAGAATAGGCGGAATTATTAAAATCAAAACAGGCGGAATTATTTAAAATCAGAATAGGCGGAATTATTAAAATCAGAATAGGCGGAATTATTAAAATCAGAACAGGCGGAATTATTAAAATCAAAACAGGCGGAATTATTAAAATCAGAACAGGCGGAATTATTAAAATCAGAACAGGCGGAATTATTAAAATCAGAACAGGCGGAATTATATAAAATCAGAATAGGCGGAATTATTAAAATCAGAACAGGCGGAATTATTAAAATCAAAACAGGCGGAATTATTAAAATCAGAACAGGCGGAATTATTAAAATCAGAACAGGCGGAATTATATAAAATCAGAATAGGCGGAATTATTAAAATCAGTACAGGCGGAATTATTTAAAATCAGAATAGGCGGAATTATTAAAATCAAAACAGGCGGAATTATTTAAAATCAGAATAGGCGGAATTATTAAAATCAGTACAGGCGGAATTATTTAAAATCAGAATAGGCGGAATTATTAAAATCAAAACAGGCGGAATTATTTAAAATCAGAATAGGCGGAATTATTAAAATCAGAACAGGCGGAATTATTAAAATCAAAACAGGCGGAATTATTAAAATCAGAATAGGCGGAATTATTAAAATCAGAATAGGCGGAATTATTAAAATCAGAACAGGCGGAATTATTAAAATCAGTACAGGCGGAATTATTTAAAATCAGAATAGGCGGAATTATTAAAATCAAAACAGGCGGAATTATTTAAAATCAGAATAGGCGGAATTATTAATATCAGTACAGGCGGAATTATTTAAAATCAGAATAGGCGGAATTATTAAAATCAGAACAGGCGGAATTATTAAAATCAGTACAGGCGGAATTATTTAAAATCAGAATAGGCGGAATTATTAAAATCAAAACAGGCGGAATTATTTAAAATCAAAACAGGCGGAATTATTTAAAATCAGAATAGGCGGAATTATTAAAATCAGTACAGGCGGAATTATTTAAAATCAGAATAGGCGGAATTATTAAAATCAAAACAGGCGGAATTATTTAAAATCAGAATAGGCGGAATTATTAAAATCAGAACAGGCGGAATTATTAAAATCAAAACAGGCGGAATTATTAAAATCAGAACAGGCGGAATTATTAAAATCAGAACAGGCGGAATTATTTAAAATCAGAATAGGCGGAATTATTAAAATCAAAACAGGCGGAATTATTTAAAATCAGAATAGGCGGAATTATTAAAATCAGAATAGGCGGAATTATTAAAATCAGAACAGGCGGAATTATTAAAATCAGTACAGGCGGAATTATTAAAATCAAAACAGGCGGAATTATTAAAATCAGAACAGGCGGAATTATTAAAATCAGAACAGGCGGAATTATTTAAAATCAGAATAGGCGGAATTATTAAAATCAAAACAGGCGGAATTATTTAAAATCAGAATAGGCGGAATTATTAAAATCAGAATAGGCGGAATTATTAAAATCAGAACAGGCGGAATTATTAAAATCAGTACAGGCGGAATTATTAAAATCAAAACAGGCGGAATTATTAAAATCAGAACAGGCGGAATTATTAAAATCAGAACAGGCGGAATTATTAAAATCAGTACAGGCGGAATTATTTAAAATCAGAATAGGCGGAATTATTAAAATCAAAACAGGCGGAATTATTTAAAATCAGAATAGGCGGAATTATTAAAATCAGAATAGGCGGAATTATTAAAATCAGAACAGGCGGAATTATTAAAATCAGAACAGGCGGAATTATTAAAATCAGTACAGGCGGAATTATTTAAAATCAGAATAGGCGGAATTATTAAAATCAAAACAGGCGGAATTATTTAAAATCAGAATAGGCGGAATTATTAAAATCAGAATAGGCGGAATTATTAAAATCAGAACAGGCGGAATTATTAAAATCAGTACAGGCGGAATTATTTAAAATCAGAATAGGCGGAATTATTAAAATCAAAACAGGCGGAATTATTTAAAATCAGAATAGGCGGAATTATTAAAATCAGTACAGGCGGAATTATTTAAAATCAGAATAGGCGGAATTATTAAAATCAGAACAGGCGGAATTATTAAAATCAGTACAGGCGGAATTATTTAAAATCAGAATAGGCGGAATTATTAAAATCAAAACAGGCGGAATTATTTAAAATCAAAACAGGCGGAATTATTTAAAATCAGAATAGGCGGAATTATTAAAATCAGTACAGGCGGAATTATTTAAAATCAGAATAGGCGGAATTATTAAAATCAAAACAGGCGGAATTATTTAAAATCAGAATAGGCGGAATTATTAAAATCAGAACAGGCGGAATTATTAAAATCAAAACAGGCGGAATTATTAAAATCAGAACAGGCGGAATTATTTAAAATCAGAATAGGCGGAATTATTAAAATCAAAACAGGCGGAATTATTTAAAATCAGAATAGGCGGAATTATTAAAATCAGAATAGGCGGAATTATTAAAATCAGAACAGGCGGAATTATTAAAATCAGTACAGGCGGAATTATTAAAATCAAAACAGGCGGAATTATTAAAATCAGAACAGGCGGAATTATTAAAATCAGAACAGGCGGAATTATTAAAATCAGAACAGGCGGAATTATTAAAATCAGAACAGGCGGAATTATTTAAAATCAGAATAGGCGGAATTATTAAAATCAAAACAGGCGGAATTATTAAAATCAGAACAGGCGGAATTATTAAAATCAGAACAGGCGGAATTATTAAAATCAGAACAGGCGGAATTATTAAAATCAGAACAGGCGGAATTATTAAAATCAGAACAGGCGGAATTATTAAAATCAGAACAGGCGGAATTATTAAAATCAGAACAGGCGGAATTATTTAAAATCAGAATAGGCGGAATTATTAAAATCAAAACAGGCGGAATTATTTAAAATCAGAATAGGCGGAATTATTAAAATCAGAATAGGCGGAATTATTAAAATCAGAACAGGCGGAATTATTAAAATCAGTACAGGCGGAATTATTAAAATCAAAACAGGCGGAATTATTAAAATCAGAACAGGCGGAATTATTAAAATCAGAACAGGCGGAATTATTAAAATCAGTACAGGCGGAATTATTTAAAATCAGAATAGGCGGAATTATTAAAATCAAAACAGGCGGAATTATTTAAAATCAGAATAGGCGGAATTATTAAAATCAGAATAGGCGGAATTATTAAAATCAGAACAGGCGGAATTATTAAAATCAGAACAGGCGGAATTATTAAAATCAGTACAGGCGGAATTATTTAAAATCAGAATAGGCGGAATTATTAAAATCAAAACAGGCGGAATTATTTAAAATCAGAATAGGCGGAATTATTAAAATCAGAATAGGCGGAATTATTAAAATCAGAACAGGCGGAATTATTAAAATCAGTACAGGCGGAATTATTTAAAATCAGAATAGGCGGAATTATTAAAATCAAAACAGGCGGAATTATTTAAAATCAGAATAGGCGGAATTATTAAAATCAAAACAGGCGGAATTATTTAAAATCAGAATAGGCGGAATTATTAAAATCAAAACAGGCGGAATTATTTAAAATCAGAATAGGCGGAATTATTAAAATCAAAACAGGCGGAATTATTTAAAATCAGAATAGGCGGAATTATTAAAATCAGTACAGGCGGAATTATTTAAAATCAGAATAGGCGGAATTATTAAAATCAAAACAGGCGGAATTATTTAAAATCAGAATAGGCGGAATTATTAAAATCAGAACAGGCGGAATTATTAAAATCAAAACAGGCGGAATTATTAAAATCAGAACAGGCGGAATTATTAAAATCAGAACAGGCGGAATTATTAAAATCAGTACAGGCGGAATTATTTAAAATCAGAATAGGCGGAATTATTAAAATCAAAACAGGCGGAATTATTTAAAATCAGAATAGGCGGAATTATTAAAATCAGAATAGGCGGAATTATTAAAATCAGAACAGGCGGAATTATTAAAATCAGTACAGGCGGAATTATTTAAAATCAGAATAGGCGGAATTATTAAAATCAAAACAGGCGGAATTATTTAAAATCAGAATAGGCGGAATTATTAAAATCAAAACAGGCGGAATTATTTAAAATCAGAATAGGCGGAATTATTAAAATCAAAACAGGCGGAATTATTTAAAATCAGAATAGGCGGAATTATTAAAATCAAAACAGGCGGAATTATTTAAAATCAGAATAGGCGGAATTATTAAAATCAGTACAGGCGGAATTATTTAAAATCAGAATAGGCGGAATTATTAAAATCAAAACAGGCGGAATTATTTAAAATCAGAATAGGCGGAATTATTAAAATCAGAACAGGCGGAATTATTAAAATCAAAACAGGCGGAATTATTAAAATCAGAACAGGCGGAATTATTAAAATCAGAACAGGCGGAATTATTAAAATCAGTACAGGCGGAATTATTTAAAATCAGAATAGGCGGAATTATTAAAATCAAAACAGGCGGAATTATTTAAAATCAGAATAGGCGGAATTATTAAAATCAGAATAGGCGGAATTATTAAAATCAGAACAGGCGGAATTATTAAAATCAGTACAGGCGGAATTATTTAAAATCAGAATAGGCGGAATTATTAAAATCAAAACAGGCGGAATTATTTAAAATCAGAATAGGCGGAATTATTAAAATCAAAACAGGCGGAATTATTTAAAATCAGAATAGGCGGAATTATTAAAATCAAAACAGGCGGAATTATTTAAAATCAGAATAGGCGGAATTATTAAAATCAGTACAGGCGGAATTATTTAAAATCAGAATAGGCGGAATTATTAAAATCAAAACAGGCGGAATTATTTAAAATCAGAATAGGCGGAATTATTAAAATCAGAACAGGCGGAATTATTAAAATCAAAACAGGCGGAATTATTAAAATCAGAACAGGCGGAATTATTTAAAATCAGAATAGGCGGAATTATTAAAATCAAAACAGGCGGAATTATTTAAAATCAGAATAGGCGGAATTATTAAAATCAGAATAGGCGGAATTATTAAAATCAGAACAGGCGGAATTATTAAAATCAGTACAGGCGGAATTATTTAAAATCAGAATAGGCGGAATTATTAAAATCAAAACAGGCGGAATTATTTAAAATCAGAATAGGCGGAATTATTAAAATCAGAATAGGCGGAATTATTAAAATCAGAACAGGCGGAATTATTAAAATCAGTACAGGCGGAATTATTAAAATCAGTACAGGCGGAATTATTTAAAATCAGAATAGGCGGAATTATTAAAATCAGAACAGGCGGAATTATATAAAATCAGAATAGGCGGAATTATTAAAATCAGAACAGGCGGAATTATTAAAATCAAAACAGGCGGAATTATTAAAATCAGAACAGGCGGAATTATTAAAATCAGAACAGGCGGAATTATATAAAATCAGAATAGGCGGAATTATTAAAATCAGTACAGGCGGAATTATTTAAAATCAGAATAGGCGGAATTATTAAAATCAAAACAGGCGGAATTATTTAAAATCAAATATTCATTACCACGCTGTCCATTTTGCCATGACTGTTGTTCATTTGGACCTGGCAGCCAACTAAAAATCAATTATATTTTAATCAATAATTTGAAAATATTTTAAAATAGACCTTTGTCCTGGCGGTCCTGATGATTTTTGGATAACTTGGACTAAAAAATTTACAAAATTTTAGAAAATTTTTGCCAAAATTTCTTCTTCACCTTCCATCAAATTTCCTGCCTGCCATGGTATTCTCGATTCGCCCGGATTTCCAGGCTGAATTTAAAATAATTATTACATTTATTTTAAAATTTCCATTCTTTTTTTTGAAAAATTAAAAATAAGTTTAAAATTTTGACTAATTTTTTCATGCATTTTTAATTTCAAATCAATTTCTTATCAAACCTGTCCCGGTGGAACGGGCAGACCAATTGGGCCAAGTTGGCCAGCAGGATTGCCATTTGGGCCGGGTAATGGTGGGAAACCGGGATGACCATCTTGGGGAGGTGCATACTCTTGGCCCGGTTCAAAGAAGTTTGTAGACGGTGCCGGAAGTGGTGCTAAAATGGCAAATATTATGAGATCCAATCAATGCCAATATAATATTTTAGGAATATATCATCTATGAGCGTCTGCTCTCTTAACTCTCAATTTTAAATTTTTAATTGAAAAATATAAATAATTAAGAGCTTGCCGATATCAGCAAAATTTAATTTTGATTTAATAATAATAATAATAATAATATTTAAATTAGAGATCGATTAGAGATCGGACTAATATAAAGATTTATCAAGATTTGGTCAAGATCATGATTTTGATAAAACTTTTTTCGGACTTTGTCAAGATTTATCAAGACCTTGAAAAAATCTTCATCGAAGAAATTTTGGGCAGAATTTTGGTAGATTTTTTAAAATTTTAGGTAAAAATTTTTTTTGGCTAAAATTTATCGTTTGGACCATTTTTGACTAAAATTTTTCGACCCGCGGCAATTCTGGAAAAAAATCAAGAAAAATTTTTTTTCATTTGCAATCTTGATCTTGAACCAAAATCCGTCAAGATTTATCTATATCAAGATTTATCAAGATCTTGGGTTCAAGATCTTGATTGACCACTTTGTCCGATCTCTATTTAAAATTTATAATTTACTGTAAAGAATTTAAATAAAAAATATTATAATTTTTACCATTTTCCTCCAAATCATCTATTTCTCCACCCAAATATCGAGCTAAATCCATGATCGATCCGCTATGTGAAATTGCATCAAAAAATTGCTCTGTATCAATATCCAACTCCATTGTTGGATCAATATTGGCCAAATCATCCTCATTTATTTCCATTTTATTTCTGTAAATTATTTTTAAAATTAAAAAGTTAATTTATTCTTTGGCTATTTGCTGGTTTATTGTTTTATTATTATATTATTTTTCGATTCCTTAATAAAATAACTAATTTCATTTAAATATTAAAACTAATATTTAATGCAGATAAAAAAATCCACCAAAATATTTGCTCAATTTTCTATGGGAAATCAAAAAATGGTCTCAAAAAGTGACATTGGAAAACTCGGCCGAAAAACATTCTTTAAACATAAAAGTGAAAGTGAACGTAGCGGGGACACTGATTAAATAAAATGATAAGAAAAATTGATGCATTGAATCCGTTTTGTCACTTAAAATAAAAGAAAAGAAATTCTTTTGACAAATAGCGCTTCCATTTTAAGTCATGACAACAATTTTTTGTTTACAATTGATAAGAAAAAATACAAAATTATTTAAAATATTTATTAAATTTTTTATTTGAAATCATATTTTGAGAATTTTTGTAAATTATTGTTATTTTATCCTAAATTCTTAAATATTATGGAAAAGGAAAATATATAATAAGTAGAGACCGGATTTATATTGACGAAAAATCCTAAAATATTTATTGAAATATTGATTTAATTGAAAAATATAAAGCAAAATATTGATGAAAAATTTTTAAAAAAGAATAAAATTTTGCAAAAAATTTGTAAGAATAAATTTTTTTATTTTCATCAAAAATTATTAAAATTTTGATATTTTTATTCGAAAAATCTTAAATTTTATTTTAAAAAAAGGATTTTTTATAAACATTGATAAATTTTGTAAAAAATATCTAAAATCAATTTTATTATTTTTTTTCAAATAATATCAATTTTTCACAATTTTTTCAAAAAAGTGGAAAAATTTTTCAAAAATTTTCAAAATTTTAACAAAATATTTTCCCTTTTTTTCAAAAAAAAACAATAAAATTTAGTGAAACTCTTCAAAAATCTTCACAATATTGACGAAAAGAGACAAAAAAGAAAAGCTGAATTGATATATATAAATATTGACGCCAAAAAATGTCAAAATATTGATGGGTATTGATAAAAAAAATGTCGTGAAAATGAACGAAAAAGTTAAAATATGTTTTGCATTCATTTCATGATATTTTAATTTTAAGATCACAATCAAAATATTGAAATCAATATAAATCCGCTCTCTATTAAGTAAATTTTTTTCGAATTTTTATTAAAATCTATATTTTCTTTTTCTTCTATAATATTGCAAAAGAGAAGAGATTAAAAATTTTTCTGTAAATTTTAATTATTTTTCAATTTAAATTCCACAATTTAAAAAAAATACATACATCAAATCGTTCATGTCAAGCTGCAACAAATAATTATATGCATCGGCAATATCAATTCGATGTTGCTGAAAATGCATCCAACATCGGACGACCAATGTTTCAATCGCAAATGGAAATGTTGATGGGAAATTATTGTTATTTGTTGTTTCAGAGCTAGCGGCTTCATTTATATCCATAACATTTCTTTGTGAAATTAATTTATTCAATTCTTCCTGGGAAAATAAGCAATAAAGTATCGAGCCGAATGACCTAATTAAAAATTTATAAGATAAATTATATTATAATTACCAAACATCCGATGCAAATGAAAATTTTTGTTTGGAAAGTACTTCTGGTGCAATAAATTTGTTCAAATTCCTTTCCATTAATTGTTTGTAAAAATCGGCTTTCACACTAAATATAAATTAATATAAACGTATATCTATTTATTATCAATTTATAATTAAACCTATGAAATCATTAAATTTATCCACAAATTTAAGTGAAAATTCAACATTTTTAAGGTCATAAATCGTCTCATTTTTTTACATTTTACTTTTAATCATATGGTGTCTATTTCCTACTAATTTTAATAATATATTTTCTTATGCCAAACTTTTTATCGGCATATTTCGAAATAAAAAATATGTGAAAAAAAATTTTTTAACTAATTTAAATAATGAAATCTTAATTAAACTTACATAAAATTCATTTGTGAAAAGTCAGTTAATTTCACTATGAAATTGTTTTCATTTTCAAATGACGGATATTCAAAAACCACACAATTTTTCATATGTAAATTTCCATGTACAATGTTTTCTGCTTTTAAATATTTTAATCCATCAGCAATCTGTGGAAAATGGACATTATTATTATGAAAATTAAATAAATTTTCCTTAGTAATAATTCTCTCAAAAAAGTATTTAATAATTTTAATCACTTTTTAATGAGAAACAATTAGACAAAAAATTACTTTGATTTTGATGTTTGCCTATTTTGCATATAATTTTTATTTTTATTATAATTTTATTTATTGCTCATTATATTTTATTTATATAGATTATTTAAATGACTACGGCAACGGTTAGGTTCGCCAGAATTTTTCATATAAAATAAAATCTGGCAATCCTTTTCCATTTTTAGATCTATAGCAAAATCAGGCGTTTTTCATGGTAGGTAAATTTTTCTAATATTAATAAAATCAGTATGTTGTAAAATTTTTCAATTTGTAAAAAGTCCAGAAATAAATATATTTTCTAATATCATTCATAAACCATCAAAGAAATTCGGTGCAATTTCACTGGTGTTCGTATTAATAGTTTATTGTTCATTGAGTTGGAATATCGATCATCCAGAAAATTGAGTAGATCACCAAGGGGCGCATAATCAAAAATTTGGCCAATACGATTGGCATCTAATTTGGTCAGCCCATGGAATACACAAATGTTCGGATGGTTAAGTTCTTTAAGTATAGCCATTTCTTTAGCCATTTTCCTTTTTGACCATTCATTTTGACGGTGCATCACTTTTATTGTTATTTTTTTATTCTCATTCAATTCACAAAGAAATGTTTCACCGAATCTTCCCTTAAAAATAATATTCATTTCACGCATATGAATGGAATTATGAATTTGTAGTAGTGTTGCACCCCGGCCCCCGAAAGGGCTCTGGTGTTAAAAAATAGCAAAGGGTCCCCCCTGTGGGTTTTTTTTGTTATCTCCGTAATTTTAACAGCCCCCAAAAATACATTACCCCCGTCCCCCGAATTACAGGCCCCCGAAAAACTCCGATTTTCCCCGTTCCCCGAAAATCTTCCCCCGTGCGCCGGGGTGCAATCCTAGTTTGAAGTAGCCAAAAATAAAAAAAAATATTGATAAACTTTTATACTAAATTTAAAGGTTAATTTTTTAAGCTAATTTGATATTTTTTTAGTAAAATTTAATCATGTTGCTAATAAGCAATGTCAAAATTAGAAATATGATATACTTACAAAGATTTGCATAATTTAGATAATATTAGTCAGAATTTATATTTATTTTTATTTCTAATTACCTGAATTATGATTAAGTAATTAATTTTTTATTTGTAATTTTAAAATTTTGCTTAAAAATAAACTTCAAAGATTATAGCAAAAAATTATTTACAAACCTTTCCAATTGAAACAAAATTATTTTTTTCATTATCCAATTCCAATGGATCTAAATTTTTTGGAAAATACATGCAGATTTTTTAAATTTATTTACTTCAGGGCTCCGATCGCTAAAAAGCAAATTCTAAGTACAAAAAAGCCAATTTATAAGTACATAAGGGAAATTTTTATTCATTTATAAGCACAATTAAAATTCATCGTTTTTCAATAAAAAATCAATTTATAATTCTTCAGATACTTTATATTTTTCACCCAGATGAATTTCTTGCAATAAATTCTTGTTTTTCAACATTTTATAGCAAAAATTTAGTCTAAGATAGCCGCGCAGCGAAAAAAATTGGACTAAGATAGCCGCGCAGCGAAAAAAAATTGGACTAAGATAGCCGCGCAGCGAAAAAAAATGGACTAAGATAGCCGCGCAGCGAAAAAAATTGGACTAAGATAGCCGCGCAGCGAAAAAAAATTGGACTAAGATAGCCGCGCAGCGAAAAAAAATGGACTAAGATAGCCGCGCAGCGAAAAAAATTGGACTAAGATAGCCGCGCAGCGAAAAAAAATTGGACTAAGATAGCCGCGCAGCGAAAAAAAATGGACTAAGATAGCCGCGCAGCGAAAAAAATTGGACTAAGATAGCCGCGCAGCGAAAAAAAAATGGACTAAGATAGCCGCGCAGCGAAAAAATTCGGGAAATTAGAGAAATTTCTTTAAAAAAAATTTAGATTTTTTGTAATTCTAGGAATAATTTCCATTTATAAGTACATAAGTACGAGATGGGGATTTATAAGTACAATCTTATAAAATAAGTACATTTTCTTTTTCATAAGTACGGGGGTCGAAATTTAAGTACAAATCTTACAAAATAAGTACGAATCGGAGCCCTGATTTACTTACTTGAAATTAATATTGAATTATATTCGTTTTTATTTTTTCTTCTCTGAAGGTAAAATAAACAAAGAAAAATAATGCAAATGATTATAATTAAACATCCAATAATTTCAAATTTATGCAGATTTAAAATTTCCTTCAAATTATTTTTCGTATCCGAATTCACCATATTTGATCGATTTGATTGTGTCTAAAAAATAAAAGTATGTACATGTTGATTATTTTGATATGGTTGAATACTCAAGGAATTCTGCTATATTAAGCGTAAATAACTCTCACTTATTCCTAGGGTTTAAGATATTGTTGTAGCCCTAGAATAATGATAAATGATTTAATCAATATTAAAAGCTAATTTTAATAAAACCAAAAATCATACTGTTATTTTGGGAATATTTCAAAATCTGCACCAATATATAATAGTATATTTTTACCTTTAAAGGATTCGTTGAATTCCAGCAGTTCGAAAAATTTGTTTGCTTCCATTTTAGATTTGGCGAAAGTGAATCACAACTAAAATTTTAATAATTCCAATAAAATATTTTAAAATCAATATTTGTAATGTACATTGCCCAGCTAAACAAGGGAAAATTTAACTTCAGATTTTAATCAAAACCATCAATTAATAAAAAATAAATATTAAATTAGAAATTGAATTTAATAAATTCAATTTATACATTACGAACAAGATTAGTGATATGGATAAATTTTGACTTATTCTTTTAAGAGGAATCTAAAGGTATAAATAACGTGCATCGACCGATGGGGCCCGACATTTGGGGCTCGTCAGATTGGGCCCGACATTTGGGGCCCACCATTTGGGGCCTCGTCTTTTGGGGCCCGATATTTAGGGCTCGACATTTGGGGCTCTTGCAGAAAAAAACGAAAAGATAGTTTAGAATAGACATATTAACAGAGGAAATTCAAAAATAAAATATAACATTTATTTATTTAAATGATACAAATAAAACACAATTTTAATCCACCTAATTATCATAGCCTTTTTAGGCTAATCTAATTTGCAAAGCCGTTGTTTCAATGGTAATTGATTTTTCATTTTTTTTTGGTCAAATATCAAATTGTTGAATTAAAAAATTTTTGATATATTTTTTAATTTATAATATAGTTATTCGCCACTGGCCTCAAAATTCTTGCTAAAAGCCTAAGCCCCAAATGATGCCTTAAAATTAAGGTTCTTTAAGATTGGTGAAATGTTGCAAATAAATTTTTTAAAAGTAAATTTTTGATATGGAAAAAATCATTTTTTGGGCCAAAGATGCTGGAAAATTTATTTTTTAATATCTCTTCCTTTTTTTCCTTGAGCTCCAAATGTCGGGCCCCAAATGATGGGCCCCAAATTTCGGGGCCCCAATTGTCTGTGCCCCAAATGTCGGGCCCCAAATGTCGGGTAATAAATAATTATCAAATGGCAAAATTCACAATCAATTCTCTAAATATTGAAGACCTAAAGAGCGAGACAACTCAAAAAAGTCATCGTAGCTAATAAGATTGAATAGCTACCTCTATATTTAAGTTAAATTTTAAATATATTTTTTTAATTTATATATACAAACAAACTTGTATTTGCGTTGTTGAATAGTATTAATATTCATACAATTTTTTCTTGATTCCGTCCAAATTGTATTTAACAAAGTGTTATTGTCATCATCATAATTTATGTAATTTATGTGAATGCCACCTATTCCATATTCATACATGAATTGAATCTGAATTTATATAAAAAATTAATATCATTGAGCTAATATTTTACTTTTGATAAATAAGTCTAGAAAGTTTTTGGTCTCTTTATTTAAAAATTAAAAATAAATTGATGATTTAAAATTCCGAATATCTAATAATATTTTTTGTTTTATTTCTAGAAGTTTATTATTATAATTAATTTTTTTATAAAATTTTTATTAATTTTTGGATATGTTTATTTTAAATTTTTGATAATATGAATTGCTATAAAAATTTATAATAGATCTTTCAATAAAAAATAAAAAAATATAAAAATTCTTATCAAAATTAATTTCTTTAAATATTCTTTTATAAACCAAAGGAGGATAAATAGAATTTTGAAAATTTCTACTTGTTTTTTATTTAAATAAATATCAGGCCGTAAGATCAAAATTTTTTTATGTAAAAGCCAAGGGGTTTGAGAATTTACCCCACAAACCATATATTTTTCGAAAGCCCACTATCTTGCGGAGTGCCCTCTCTCCGGGCCCAAAACGCACAAATCAAAAGGAAAAAAGTTTTATCTGAGCAAACTGAAAAAGTTCACTTTTTTTTAAACCGGTTTTTGGCTTATATCTCGAAACCGGTTAGGTATTATATCAAGTTTAGGGTTTTTATAGATGTGCCGACTGAATACGAAACTTTTAAAAAAAGATCTCGAAAATCGGCTGGCTAGAAAGTCTTAAACTTGAAAAAATGAACGAAACTCAAGTTTTAATATTATATAAATTCTCAAAATTATATAATTTTTAAATTATTAAAATAAAATTTTAATTAAATAAAAAAGATTCGTACCTTTTTTGCAATCGACCTCTTATTTTCGTAAGAAATGAATTCATGCCTTTCTTTGTCTATTATAAAAGGCGTTTCTGTCTCTTCATGATAAATTTCCATATTTGTTTCAAAATGTTTGTAAATTGATTTCCATGCTATTATTTCTGCACCTTTTAAGTGCCAAAGTACTTTATATGCAATAGAATTGAGTTCATTATTCTTTACTTTTATTGGATCAGGATACACATTTTTCCATATAATTCCATTAAATGGAATCATTAGATTTAATTTTTCCAACTGCAATAATTATTAAATATTTTAATTTATTATTTTCTCTTAACAACAATAATTTTAGCTAGATTAATATCCTTTATTTTTATGAGAGTTGCCTTAATTATTTTCAAAATTAACCAAATATGCATAAAAATCAGATTTGGGATCAAAAATCAGTTTTTTAAATTAATTGATTTAAAAAGATTAAATCAATTAATAATAGTAATATTTTCATTTAGCGAAAAAAAATATTTGTAATTTTCCGGTCCCTCTTTTCGGATTACAGTGATATTTTTTCTAACAAGTGAAATTTTAGCTAAAACTAAAATAAAACAAATTATAATATTGTGGTAAAAATTAATCAAATCGAATAAATAAGAGTACATTTATCAACCTTGATTCATCTACCTTGTCAATATTGCATATAAACATCTCCATTGTATCATTTATTGAATGTGGATAAAATGATGTCGAATAAAGTGGCGCATTAGCAAAAGTGAATGGATGTCCATATAATCCTTGAGCAGCAAGAATGTAATAATCCATTGTATAAACACTGATAAAATCCAAATATTTTGATGCTTTAGCAAGCCAATCAGTAGAATACACATTGGGAAACTGGGTAATTTGCCCCGATTGTAAAGAAATCAACAAATGTCTATCGAACTTATTGAACTCATGTCTCAACGCACAAATGAATTGAAAAATGAGGTGTTCTTGTTCCTTAATTTTTTTAAATTTTTATTTAAAAATCAATTGTTTTTAGATATATATATATATTGCAAGATGCAACAGTAAATAGAATATAGAATAGAACAAAGATAAGGTGACTAAATGATCTGACCGAAAATGCGGCATGGAAAACCAAAAATGCGGCAAAAATAAGGCATTTTTTAAAAATGTTTAAAATTCGATAAAAATTCAGTTAAGTTTTCCTTGAATTTTATTTTTTTTTATCAATTTCTAATTGAAAAAATGGCCGATGAAAAAATTATTATTTGAGGAAAAAATTCTTATTTTTTTAAGATTTTTCTGACTATGTGGCCAAATGACATATTTTCCCCCAGTAGGCCAAATGATATATTTTCTTATAAAGGCCAAAATGGTCAGTAGGCCAAATATTTGTAGGTCAAATAGTTAGTAGGCTAAGTATATGGACGCCCTATCATTCATATCGATTTTACAATAAAAAGAAAAGCCAAAAAACATACTTCCATGCGGTTTTCTTTTTCATTATGATACAAATATAAATCCAACTCAATTCCATCTAGCCATGTGTTTTTTTGAAATATTAGGCAAATTCGTTGCACTACCTCTTCAAAATTCCTTTTCAATGCTCTCAGAATCAATTTGCTTTTAAAAAGTAAATTAAATAAAAAAATTTATTATTTAAATTTTCACTTTTAATTTATGAAATACTGTATTTAATTTTATTTTATATGTTTTACTCACTTTGATATTCTTATCATGACACTGATATTATTATTTTTTTCCATTTCAATTTCATTTCCTACAGAGTCATAATCATAATAAATGGGGCCAGCCAAAATCAGTGCTGCGCATTGGTGGCAAAAAAAAATGATATGCGTTAACATATTTGCCTAAAATTTTTTAAATTTCAATATTTTTAATATTATATGTATTTATTATTAAAGCCCTTAAATCAAAAAATTGAGAAATTTATAGATTTGGTCATCGAATGATATATTTATATTTCATTAATAGATAATTAATTAATAAAATAAAGTGCCAAGATATCAATTTAATATTATTTTATTTCATAAAATTTTAATTATTAAATAAATTGTTTTTCACCAATAAAAGATGATTATTCTGCATGAAAAGCTTATATTTTGTTAAATTTTAAATATTTTAATAAATACTTAATCCATTTTGTAAAATATAAAATTAGTTTTAAATAAAGTAGAAAAACAGAAAATATTTAAAAATTTATCATATTGATATAAACTAATGGCTACTACCATATTATATATTATGTGCATTACTTACCTGTTCATGGTTTAATGGTTTTAATAAATTATAATCAGAGTAAAAATATCCAATAATCCGCTTTTTTTGGTTCTGGCATTTGCTTGATCCATTAATAAATGAGAAATATAGTAAATATAATAAAAATGCTCTTTTTATTAATCCATTCAAATTGTAAAGTGCCATTGATTTAAAAATTAAGGTATTTAAATTATCATCTGAAATTAATTAAACCTTAATAATTTTATAATACATATTACATATAAGTATAGATTTAAAATAAGTGAAATAGTAATAGAACTCCTGTGAAAATAATACATAATTTGTATTAAAAAGGAAATCATTTTTATCTAAAAAAATAAAATGTTAGATTCTAGATATTATAATATTTATCAAATGCAAAAAGTAATTCTATTTTCGTGCAAAGGTCATTGATGCAAATGCGTTTCATAGGGTCCAAATTCCAGCAGCTTTCCAATATTTTTTTCATTTTACTTAACATATTTGCCGGAATTTCGGGATGTCCACCTTTTATAATTATTTGTAGTAAATTTTTTTCATCGGCATCTCCAAATGGAATTTTTCCATATGAATAAATTTCATATAATAGAATTCCATAAGACCTGTAAAATATTTGAAATTGAGTGATATTAAAATGAAAACTAATTCATATTATAAATATTGATAAAATAATTTTTAGATATTTTCGCCAAAAATTTACCAAATTTCGGAGGCAAAACTATATTTTCTTTCCTTTAAAGTTTCTGGAGAAGACCATCGAATTGGTAAGGGTTGTACCATCAATAATGGAGGCCGCAATTCGATTTTTTCCGATTTTTTATTGATGAAACAGAAACACATGCATGTAAATTGACGCATATAATAGGCCATTGAATATTCATTTAAACTACATATAAAGTGTAATTTTGATTAATTTTAAAAATATACCTAGTTAATTTAATCTTTTAAAAATATTGGTTCTAGCTTCTAGGACAATGCATTTTATAATATATTTGCCATTTTATATATTTTTGAAATAATTATTATGTATTTATTACTTCCTAGCCATGCCAAAATCAGACAATTTTACTGTGAAATTAGGACGGGCTGCCGATGTGGAACATTTTGCATCGCTTTCCCCAAATACCAAACAATTTCTTGCTGCAATATCACGATGTAAAATATTTTTTGTGAATAAATATTGAAGTGCCTTTGCAATCTAAAGGAGAATAGAACGAATTAAATTTTTTTTAAATTAATAAGGGTGATTGTTTATATTTTTGAAAAAGATGAATACAAATATATGCAAAAATTTAAAAAAGCCATTTTTCTACCAGACCAAATCCGCAAGATCGATAGAGCTCTAAAAATTAAGATCTAAAAAGGGCCAAAAACTTATATTATTTGTATGTTGCCACACAAATTAGACTTATTTTTTATTATACACCGTGCGATAAATTCGAGTTCTTATTCTTTAGGAATCATATGTACCATACAATATGTTTTAATAATAACCTAATAAGCCTTAAATAAAGGAATTAACCCAAACTCGATCTTTGAAAATAAAAATTTTCATATAATGAATGAGTTTTATGATGAAAAATCTCTGATAAATTCGTGTCCAGCAAGTTAAGTTACGTCGATTGAGCTATAATTAAGCGAAAAAATTTTTCAAAAATTTGTATTATTCCAATACAAAAAGGGGTTTCTTTACTTTTTCATCATTGTTGTCACACAATTCGGTGCTAATTTCTGCCCCTGGATCGATGTTTTCTAGTTTTTTTAAATGAATTATCAATCATTTAAATTGTCCAGTATAGACTAGAAAATTAAGTGTTTATTATTTTATATGTCAAGAACAATTAAGAATATCAAATAAATTTTTTAATAATTATATTTATTTGAGCAATAGTGTAAAATAAATATAAATTTATTAATTTTTTATTTATAGCGAAACCTTCTTTGATCAAATTTTCAATTTTATTAAAAATATATAAGGAGTAAGGAGTAAGGACCTAACAAAAGATTTATTGACCCCTTTTACCATTAAAGCAATGTGTAATAATTCTGATGGCATCAATGGGGGTGGCGAAATTTTTTTTGCTGCAGTATGAAGCGATCGAGCCCGGAGAAAACTAAGCAAATTGCCAAGTTGTGCAAAATCATTGATAAGGCCCAAACGGCCAAACAATCCCCAATGAATATTATTCAATTCAATCAATCCATAAAAGGCGCAAATATTTTCATGGTCAAGATTTTCTAATATTGCGGATTCTCGGACTATTTGATGTCTTGACCATTCAATTTGCTTATCAATTGTTTTCACCGCTAATTGTTCATTGCCCCATTCTGCTAGGAATACAGTACCAAATTTTCCCTTAAAATATTTTATAATTATTTCAAATTCAATTATAAATAAATTTTAATGAAATGACCTTGTCTATTTCTTGAATCAATTTCAATGAAAAATTATCATCAGCCTCAATTTTTAAAAGTTTTGGAGGGTCTTAAAAGATCGTTATTAGTTAAAAAATTTTTCAATTTATCTTTACCTAGTTGTTGCTTGTATATTCGGATCATCCTCCGCAATGAAATAAAAAAAATGATTGAAAAAGTTGCCATTATGATAAATGCCAATATAAAATATTGAATATTTGCTTTTATGAAATTGATTAAAATAAATTCATCTGGATTTGATTGATAAAAATAACTATCATATTTTTCATTTGAACCGCATCTAATAAATTTGAATTAAATTCAGAAATTTATTATTTTAAAAATAACTTGAAGAAAGAACTATTTTGGCTGCACATGTGTTGAAAAGAACTAATTGAATTCAATAAAGTATTGTTGATATCATCATCGGTGAAAAGATCAAGCCCAACTCCACCAATTCCATATCGTTCAGCAAATTTTAGCTAAAGAATTAATATGATTAATTTTATTTGCAGGCCTTGATAATATAAATATTTTAATAATAATGATTGTAATTATTCGATAGTCCACATAATTTTTAAAATATTTGTCCATAAATTCAATTTTTATTGAAAAATCAAAATATGTAAAATTTGTTAGCAATTATTTTTCATATAACTGCTATGATAATCCAATATATGCTGCCTAGTTTACTAAATCGATTCTGATTGTATCTTAAATAGATAGAAAATAGTACTTAAATTTGATTAAATTTTAGAAGATTGCTGAATTCCGTACTAGTTTCGTTATTGTAATTTAGCCAGAATAAGATTTTGTAAATGCTAAATTTGGCCTATAATGGGATTTATAAGTCCATTACAAAAAAGAAAATGGGCAATTGAGAATATTTAAAAAAACAAAGAACAAACCTTAATCTGAATAGATTTCGGCTCCTCAATTGATATTAAACGTCGTTTTTCTTCATCGAATATATAGGAAGTTTTAGTTGGTTCATGAAAAATGAATTTATCCAAATTATATTCATTTCGTATTTCATTCCATATTATATATGAATATAATTGTTTTGATATGCGCCACAATCCATCATCATCCCAGAGCGGATTGCTAACATCTTCATAAACAACTCCTACTGGGGGAAAAATCAAATTGAACTAAATATTATAAAATTTATTCACGAATGTCAATTTTTTAAACTTTGTGGAAATTATCTGAATAGCATGCAAGACCATTTAAAGTTTTAAAAATTGTTAATGGCGGATCTGATTTATTTTTATAGTCATTATAAAAAAGTGGAATAAGCGGAGTAGTTAATATTGCTTGATTTTTTGTTGGAGTATTTGCTTTCGGATAGTGTTGTATTAGAAACAAATTCATAAAATCGGCGCAATTCATAAGGCTTTCCACATTTGTAAATAAACGAGATGATAAAGAAAAAGAAATTGTGACGTTAATCAAATTATTTTCTTTAATTTCTTTTTGAAGTTCACAGAGAAAAGATTTATATAAAGATGACTCTATCTAAAAATAAATTATGTATTAAATAGAATTAAATAGAATACATACTGTATTTGGCCTTAACCAATCAATATCAATGCCATTCAAATTTTTTATTATTAATTTATCCATTATTTCATAGATTAACTTTCTCCGCGAATCATTCGTTCTTAATATGTCTTGGAAAATTTGTGCTTCTTGCTCACTAAAAAATATTAATTAATTTCTTTTTAAAGATAATTTCTTAAAAATATTTTTTATAGAAAATCGAATATTATCAGAAAATTTCTTTTTTAATAAGAATTTTTTGAATATAAGGCGGCATATATGTGATTCTACTATGTACTGTTAGGAAGTAGCCCACTTGGAAGGTCAATTAATTTCTGGACATTTATTCGCATTATTCATCATTTCCATTTATCCCTTTTTAACCCCGCCCCTTCACATCATTTATAATTCCCCAAGACATTATCCATTTCATTCACATCCACATTCACATTCATCTTTTATCCCTTTTCCAATCGAGAAGCCAATAAAGTTCTCCATTAAAATCTATGAGACTTGATGAGTAATTTGGGACAACTCCCGGCCAGAGTAATTCCATCCTAACCCAAAACTCTTCTTCGCCGTCATTTCGTCGTTCTTCCCGAACTCCTCAGCCCAACACGCCCATCCACTAACTGTACAATTGTCATATCGAATAAAGTATCAAAAAACAGAATTTCTTAAAAAGACTAGTTTTAGTTAGTCAAGTTATGACAATGTAGTTTATGATTTCACAATTAAACCATAAACAAATCTATAAAGAATAATGAGCATATGGATCCTATTCTTGCAAAATTGTTTAATTCCAAATTCTATAACCAGTTAACACTGAATTATATAAATTTGCTTCGATAATCGAGCAATTATTTACAAAAATTATTTATAAAGAAATTTTTCTTTGTCTCGATTATAACAATCTAAAGACTACTTAATGAAATTATTTTACAATTTTGCCAACCATTATTCGATATCAATTATCGAATTACATTGAATGATTACATATTCGACATTTGGATAAAGATTGCTCAAATTAAAAGTATATTTTTTATTTGGCTATAGAAATTCTATTAAAATATATGGTTATAAAAAGATTTACCTTGTTATTTTGAGGCCAAGAATAATTTTCAAATGAGGGTTCTGATTTGCAATTTTCATAATATGGTCCAAAATATTACCAAAAATATCAACTTTTGCTGGAGGACGTACCTTTATGCCTGTAAAAATTAAATGGGTCAGCATTTTAGCCTAAATTGGGGAAATTCTTTTTAATAAATATTTATAAATTTAACCAACCTGTTTATCTGTAAAATTAAAGCTACTTCTCACTTCATTGTGAAGAAAACCAATAATTCGTCTGCCACAAATTTCATTTTTGTTTTCCTCAGAATATAATAGACAATAAAGAAAAAAAATGAAGAAGGAGTAATAAAATAACATGTTTTGTATATAAAAATTAAATTGTGGGAATATATAATTAATAAATATCTAATAAAAATTAGAGTGAAGAAAATGTCAATGGATATTGTTAAATTTTCTTATTATTTGTACATACAATATACTACCATATATTTATTATTTTGTTAAAAATAAAGTAGCATTGTCATATTAGTTTGTTTGCCCATTTGATATACACTAAATTTTATCATTTATTTGTACTAATAAATTTTTTATTTGTCAAATAAACTGGTTAATGCTTCTGAAAAATTAAGGTGATAAAATTTTGAATTGATAAATGTTGGAAAATTAAATGACAAAAAAATTCCCCTCCTAAATTGAGTAATGCTGGTTCAAAAAAGCGAGTAGGGGAAAAATATGTATTCCGTGATCTCAAATGGTTTTCGATTTGTATGATGGTATTTTAGCGAAATTTTAAGTAACAAATGGAGCATATTGAGGGCATTTTCAATAAGGGGGGCATTTCTGGGGGGCATTCTTAAAAATAGTTAAATTTCTTAAAAAATTTGATGCAAAAATGATCTTTATCGGGAAGGTAATCTGAGATCACTGTATGTTTCTAAAAAAGGCTGGCACTGACCACTGATACCCGCAGCAGGTATGCACGCTGTACTCTAATCTTAACTTTACTACAAATAATTCCTATTTTCATTTTTAAAACAAGAGGTAAAATGTCATTCAATTTTCAATCGAACACTTTAATATAATATTTGTGTCTCATATTTATAAAAGACAAATCGTTTCGATTCATCTTCCGCGGGGGAGGTAGTATAACTTGTTTGGAGATTCTAACTTTTAAGCCAATAGGGCTCCGATAACATCTATTGAGATGGGCATATAAATAATTTTCGGCGACCTAGTCGGTCTATCGTCTGTCCCGTGTTCATGAATATAAAATAAAATAATAAAAATTGTTTTAAAATTGATTTTTATTAGGAATGACAGTTATAAATTATATTTTTCCTATTTTATTGTTTCTACTTTTTAAATGTAGACAAGATCATTCCGTTAAAGTTAAAAACATTCAGTGCGAAAGGCGAATCATTGGTTATGTTTCCCTCAATAATATAATCAATCTGCATTTCCGTGAGCAACAGGTTTTAAATTCTTAAAAATTCATAAAATTTAAATTTGTTTCTTTTTCAGCTTTCAAAACTTACACATATTATTTTTAAATCATTTGATATTGATGCAAAAGGCATAATATATGAGCAAACTCGACTTAGCAAAATTAATGAAAACATCAAAAATCTATCGAATTTGAAAATTATCGTTTCAGTTATACCAGCGTATGTCTTCACACTTCATTCAATAATTTATAAGAAAAAGATTAAATCTTTCAATTATTTTTTTAAATTAACTTTAATATTTGAATTATGATTAATTGCAGGCGACAATTTTTCCCGCGAAACATGGAACAAAATATTAAAGAAATTATTGATTTATTTACGAAATCTGGCATAAATGGAATAGAATTCAATGTGGAAAATTTTTTTTATATGGATGTTTGTTTCTTTAATTATTTAAATAAACAATTGAATATTTAGGATTTGATAATATTTTCGAAATATCTTGCAGAATTCCGAAATATGATTGAAAAATTGGAATATAATTTTTCATTGAGCATTGAATTGCACCCAAAGCAATTGGATTCTATCGGCATTCCTATTTTGAGGGATTTTTTCGGATTAACAAACTTCATAAATCTGATGGCTTATCATTACTATATACCCAGGATTCATAATAAATTATCAATAGCTGCATCATTTGCCCCACTTTATCCCTACAAAAATGGTGATACAATGAATGTTGATTCAACAATCAAGTATTTGGCATGCAATATTCCACAAGAACACATGGTAAATTGTTGATACATTGTCCCGGTCATTTCACAAAAATATAAATTAGGATAGGATGATTCACCATTATATAAATAGAAAAATGAACATAGAAAATTTATAAAATTATTAGAAATTTTGGACTAGACATAATAAATATAAATTTTATAAATTTCCTAAATTTGTAGTAACTAACATATTTAAAAAATTTATTTAGCACAAAATAAATTTGGGTCTCTCTTTTGGTGGATGGAAATGGACAATGCTTGAAGAAGATGCCAATTTACCATCGCATAAACGGACAAAAGATAAGGGACTAAGTGGCCTACCTTTTAACTGGCGAATTAAACATAAATTTTTTGATATAAATCGTACAGTGTTTGATGGAAAAATAAAATCTGCATACATTTATGATGGCGAAAAACAAGAATATTATACATTTGAAAATGAACGCAGTATTCTGGAAAAAGTAATGTACATAAATATAATAAATTTTTAGAATATATATATGATCTTAAAAATTGGAACAATAATTTGAAACCGATTTTTTATCAATAGGTAAAATATGTTAATAAAAAAGGATTGGGTGGAATTGCTATTGTTTATCTACATGATGATGATGATCAGAACACTTTGACAAATGTCATAATTTCCAATTTTAATCGAACTTGTGATGCATCACAAATTGAGAATGGAAATTTCACGTAAGTCAAATCAATTTGTAAATTAATCAGGATGGGTGTGAAATTTGTTTACTATTATTATTTTAATTTTCACTTAATTATCTATAAAAAAATTATATTTATGATCAGAAATAGGCGATAAGTTTTTATTTACTAGAGATCGGAACGATACCGGGTCTCGGCCGAGACTTTCAAAGACCGAGACTAAACCCTGAGTCTCGGACCGAAGTCTCGCTATGGTCGATCTCTATTATTTACCAATAATTTTAAATCATACGTCTATTTAAAATATTTAAACGAAAAATATTTACGATTTAGATGCAATATAATTCATGAAATAACATCTGATGATGATGATGGAATAATATTTTCTTTGTTTGGCAATATTCCTTCAGGAATCAAACTTATGATATTTTCTTTCATTTTGACAATATTATTATGTAAATTGATGATCTTTTTATTTTTATTTGAAAGAAGAAGAGAGAAGAAAAAATTGGGTTAGTTTTTTAATTTTATAAAAAAACCTAAATTTGTTTTTTCAGGATAAAAATATAAAATTAGTTCTAAAATAAATATAAATTTTTTTGTTTACCAAAATAATCTATTTCGATAAAAAATCAGGAATATATATTTAAATATTCAATACATTATTAATAAATTATTATTTAACATATAATTATTTTAAATTAATATTTGAAAATTCAGATACTATTATTTCCCAACTTCAAGAAAAATATAAGGATTATAAACTCAAAACAATGACATCGTTAGGTGAAGTAAGAAAATTAAAATAAACTATTTAAATAATCGTGTATTTTTAGGGTAATTTTGGAGAAGTCCATTTGGGAAGATTTTATCATAAAATGGAAAAGGACGAAGGCCGTGGAAAAATAATGGCCTATAAAATATTGAGGCAAAATGATGTGAAAATAACAATACTGACAGAAATGTCTGTAATGGCCGGACTTTTACATGAAAATATTTGCAAATTCTATGGATTATATGAATTAGATGGAAGATTATGTATTTTAATGGAATATGCAAATTTGGGTAATTTGCTAAGCTATTTGCAACAAAGATGGCCGTCGGAAATGCAAAATCAAAATCCACCGGCTTTGCTTTCATTCGAACTATTGAATATTTCGGCCATGGTAAATTTTAAAGAAAGCGAAAAACGAAATTTATAGAAAAGATGCAATGATTTAAAAAAATTTTACCAATTTTATAATTAGTAAAGATAAAATAAGAAAAATATTAATTTCCCCAAAGAATATAAATTTTCCATGAAATTTATGTATAGAAAAATCGAAATTTTTGAGGCAATATAATTTTAAGATACTTTATTATATTCATATTTTGGTTTAGATTGATATTTATAGTTAGATCCAGCTATAGCTTAAAACTTGGATTTATAATAAAAAGGAGTTTGCCAAAAAATTTCTAATTTTTTGAAACCATATATCGAAGAAAAATTAATATTATTAATTAACAGATTAATTTTAAATAAAACTAGTATTCTTAATTTGTAATTTTGGAAAAAATTAAGATAGCAAAAGGACTTCGATATTTGGAAGAAAAACGGATTTTACACAGAGATTTGGCTGCGAGGAATTGTTTAGTCTCTGGAAATGATGATCACGGCATTGAATCTGCCAATATGCGTCCTCCAATACGTGTAATGCTCAGCGATTTTGGATTATCAAAAAAGTTTTATTTTATTTATTTAAATCTTATTAAATTAACAAACAAAAATTATTGACAATTTTATTTCCCAATAAAATCAATTTTTTAAGCTTACAATTAAATTTTAGGCTAAAGTTTGGAATGAATAGTAATTTTTAAATCACAAAAAATATTAATTTTTTACCACGAAAAATATATTCGACAATTTATTTTTTTCGATACTATCACATTGTCATTAATTTTATATTAATTTTATTTGATATTAAAATTTATTAATTATTCTACAATCCACACAGATTGAAAGAGAGCAGCTCATTTTATCAGCCTGTTTTGCCTTGTTTTAGCATGTCAGAACAAATGCAACCAAATTTGCCGCTTCTCCGTCAATTTGGTGAAGACGAGCTTGCACGGCGCTATATGGCACCAGAAAGCCTGAAATCATCCGAATTCACATTCAAATCGGAAATATGGTAGAAACTTTTTGTTTTGAAATAAATAATTTTTAATTCAAACCAAACTCTAGCAGAACGATTTAGAAACGATTTCTAAACCTTCATTTATTCAAGAAAACCATTTTATGCCTCGATGTTTAGTTAAATCATTAGTACATATATATGTGGGCGCTAAAACTGAAATTTACATACTATTTTCGCCATAGAATCAGAGAAAGTTGGAATTTCGAAAAACTAAGTATAGGGTTAGGGTTAGGGGCTCGGCGGCATGGGATTAGGGGTAGGGGCTATGGGCTAGGTCTAGGTTTGTGCTCTGCTTCTTACAGCGAGATAGTGTGTTAATTTCAGTTTTAGCGGAATTTCAATTTTAGCGCTAACATATAAATATTCTAAAAAACATTTATTGACGTTCCCTAAAACGAAAATCCTTCTCTTAAACTTTCTCCGGGAAATAATATTTTAATTTCTCACTAGACATTTTTGAGAATTTGGCAAAACATTGTTTATCATTTTTGATGAAAAAATGTGATCAAATATAGTTTCATTTCTAAAACATCCTAGACTAATAAGCCATATTTAACAGTAAATCTAAACAGAATCTAATAAACATAATATAATATCATTTATAATAATGATTAATTTCGTTGACATTTTCAATGAATTTAGCAAAATTATTTTAGTGTTTTTTTATAAAATTTAAAATTTTTAAAAAATCATCAATTTATTTAAATTTCCAGTACTATAATATTATTAATATCGTTTTCTGTCATCGATTTTCAAACTTATTTCACAGGTCGTTTGGAATGGTTTTATTTGAAGTGTTTACGTGTAAAACACCATTTGGAATGCTCGACGAAGAAGATGTGACAAAAAAGATAAGAAGGGGCGAACATCCGGAAATACCTCCAAATTTGCCCGATGAAATCAAGGAGATAATGAAAAGATGCTGGCTGGTCGACCCGAAGGAAAGAATCAACATTGGAGAAATTTGTGAAAAATTGGGTGTTTGAATTGGGGGGCCATCTCATTAAAGATGAATGAAATGCCCATTAAAGAAGATTTATATTTTTTCCTTCTTTGATAATGATAAAATTTGAATTAAATTGAATTATATTGATTTTTATAAAAATTAACTAATAAATATTTTGGTCAAATTCTGTGGCATTCTAGTTTAATGCTTAGTATTCTAGTTTATTAGAATTTTTTGCATTTTTTGGTATTTTCATACATTTCAAATATTTTTCTAAAAATAAGATAAAATATAATCGACAGTCGACAGTGATTGATGATTCCCAATTTTTTTATACAGCAGTTCTATATTGCGAACATTTAAATAGATTAGTTTTCCTAAAATTTGAATTTTATCAATTTTTATTTCTTAATTTAAACTTGGAGAGTTCTACTCATGTAAATGTAAATGTTGACCTTTCAATTTGTCCAATTTATGCCAATTTCGTTAAAAACAATGCCACCATTTACAATGGAAAGATCACTATTGTAAATTTTTACATGCTTTACCAAATTGATAAATATGCAATGCAAAATTTTATTCGTATACTTTTTACTAACAAAATTACACTAGACATATAGATTCCATTTTTGGACCATATAAATACCAAAACTAGGTAAAAAATGGATAAAATTATTTTTATTTCTTTAACAATAAATTTTGATCAACATTTTTTCTATTCTATAACAAAAATTTCATTATAAAATAATATTTCTTCATTCTTTGAAGTATATTTTTTTTTATTTTTCCTTTATTAAATCCATAAATTGCATTCTTTCTTCTTGCACATCCATGCTTTATCGTCGTCCACTTCCGCCAATGAACAGCCAAAATCAACACCAAATTCGGGTATATTTTGTAGAAGTATGTTAATACGACATTGATCTGGTGGATGTGAGTCAGATGACCTAATTAGCAACAAATCACTAGCATGAGTTGAACAAAATGAAAGGCCATGGCCAATCCAAAACAACTGATTTTGGGATAAATTTGAAATGCCCGGAAGGCCATGGAATGTTTTATTTGATTTTTTCTTTTCATCTAAATAGGCATTGTAAGCAACATGGATTCCTTAAAAAAGAGTTTTTATTATTAATTTAAATATGAAATTTATCAGTGATATTTATATTTAGTTGATTCGTTGATGGATTTTTCTTACAATTTTAAAAGATGATTGAAATTTAAAAGAAACGACTCAATTTAAGTGGTGAGTTCCTACTTCATTTCAGTTTTAATTTTAAAAAATTATTTAAAACCCAATTATAAATTTTAAGCCAACATAAACGAAAATAAAGGAAAAAGAAAACAAAATTTTACGAAACAAAACCCAAAATAAAAAATACTGATTGAGATTATTTTATGTAGATTTCTAAAATTAAATTTAAATTCACCAAAAAGATCAGCGAAATTTTCATCCAACTTTTCCATTCCATTGACGCAAATCTTTTTTGATACGCCCATGCAGCATTCACGTTCATATCGATTCACAAGGCAAGCATTCAATTCGTCGATTTTTTGGGTTGTATTTGGCTCGAAAATATCCATGTTTATATAATTTAATGCAGTCCCATTTTGTTCCATAGTGAAGGCTTTTGGGAAAAATTGAGCAAATATTAATATTAAACCAAAATAATAAAATATTAACATTTTTTAAATGCTATAAATCCAGAAAGAATTGTGATTTTCATTCCGATTTCGGGAAAGTTTTTTCATTTTTTGGCTTCTAACCTTCATATTTTACATTTAAAATTAAAATTAGTTACCAAATGAGTCGCTGTCGAATGCATGCCCAATTTCATGGCCAATTGCAAGGCCAAGTGTCCCAAATTGAATTGCTGGATCAAAATCAGGCCTGAAAAAATGCATGAAAACATAATTCAATTTAATTTATTTATACCGGAATGTATTTGTAATCATTTGTCCATAGGGAATGAAAAGTTTGTTGAATTTAGCCAGATAAGTACTTTTTGATAAAATATATACTGATCGCAAAATTTCTTCTTCAATTTGCTCAGGGGTATGTTGAAGTGGTCGAAGAAATTGGCGAATTTTCACAGCATTCAATGCCAAATATGTATGAAAATAATAATCCGGATGAGATGGTGACAGTGGGAATTTGCTGAATTCATCCACATAATCGGCGTATTGGAGCATCATTGCAACATGGCTACTCGAATTTTGCCAAATCGGCCAACCATAGATGTGCTTCATTGAGTGTACTGTAAGGTTTATTAAATTAAAGAAAAGATATTTTATGAAATTTTATGTTTTTATTCTGTTATATACTTTTAGAATCATTTTTAAAAACTCGTACTCAGTTGGAATATTGAATTTGAAACTATGCTTAAAAAGCATAATTTCAGATTTTGCAACAATTTTAAAATAATTTTGCTCATTGCTGATACATATTTCAAAATATGAGGGGGCATTAATTTTTTTATTGCCACGACCCGTGATGCTCATATAATTGAATAAGGTTACTAATAGGATTCTGAATATGCAACATGCTATTTTCTATGTCTCCAAATATTCCCAAATAAAGGCAATAAAAATTAAGAAAATAAAATCAAAATTTTTTAAATTTGATATATTTAAATAAAAATTATTTTTAAATTTCAACTTTTTTCGAGTGCTCTTTGCCGGAATCCATCTCCAATTTGTCGACTTTCATTCAACAATTTTTTTGTGGTAGAAAATATTTTTTCTCCAATTTTTTTGGCACCTTCAATTCTCCAATATGCTTCTGTTAGATTTAATTTCTCCATAAAATAATGATCTAAAATTATTATAATATAAGTAAAATTTTTAATTAAATTAATTTTTATTCTCATTTTATTGAAAATTTTCTTTAAATTTTAAAAATATTGTATTTAAATTTTTTTTTCTAAAAAAAACTTACTTTCATCATGAATTGAATTGATATTGGAAGAAATGCAATCTTCAGCTGATTCGAGAGCAATATTTTTGAGTTTCTGTTAAAAAAATCAATTTCAGTGAAAAATTTAACTTTATGAAGAAGATTAAAATCCCGACAAAATTTTTTTTATATTTTTAAAATATAATAAAAAATGATCAAAAAACGATCTACTAATTTATCAAAATAATCTATTTTCTATATGAACTATATAAAAATTGTTTAATTTAATATTTGCTTTAATTTTTGAATTGAAAATTTGCAAAAATTATGTAAAAGGAGCAAAAACTGGTCTGTTTTTCTTCAAAATTCATGTATTTTCCTCGTGAATTAATTTTAATAAAATATTCTCCTTAAACTAACCAAAATAATGCGCATTCCCAAGAAATCGAGTACATATTGTGGTTCTACCAAAGTGAACAATTCGTCCATTTGCAATAAATAGTCAAAATTATGGACATAAATTTCCAAATTCTGTGTCACATTTTCCACACCAAATCCCTCTAGAAAGCTTGCCAAATCAACATATTTGAACTTATTATTCAATTCTCCCAATTTCCAATAATTTTTCACTTCCGAGTTTCGACCAGATTTTAACTTTTCAAGTACTGAAATTTGATGTGAAAATCAATTTAATGTTTATTCTCGACTACACTCACCTGTCAAATTATTTGCTTTTCTGGTTAAAGCTTCAAACATTAATAATACATCTGATCTCAAAGCCCAAACAAACATAAATTCCTATATAATTAAATAATTTAATATACATAAAGCTTATTAAATAAATTATACAGTTTTCGGTTCCGTTTTGATCTTATTTATAAATGATATATCCAAATTAAATAATTCCATCGCTGATTGTTCATTTTCATTCCGATGTTTCGAAAATGGCTAATTTTTAATAAATATACTATTAAAAATTGAAAAAAATTGCCTGCATTAAGGCTATCATTGGTTTGTTGTTAAATCGATTTAATATTATTTTGTCCATGATAATATCGATCAGCATATCGGTTGGTAGAAATTGTCGATGAACGCGACCAATTTTTTTCCAAAATTCAGCAATCCCAAATTCAGTCCAATTCTTTTTGGGAGTCATGTCAGTAATATTTGTTATGAACATTCCAAATTCCCTATTAAAAATGAATATCTTCTTAAAAATGAGTTCTAAAAATTTTAGTAAAAAAATCCAAACTGTTTAATTTTGGAAATTAATTTTGTAGTCATAATTATGATAAATTTGTTAGAGAAATGAATTTAATAGAAAAAACAAAAAATATATATGACTAAAAAAAGCAAATATGCCGAAATTATTCAATTTTTTTTTGACGAGAATTTATACCCAATTATTGTTTTATCAATCATTTTGATAACAAAAATACTCTACTGGTTTTTTAGAGATATTGGGCGGTACGAAAAATTCGGAGAGCTTTTTAAATTTATAATTTATTTCCATTGGAAATTCGTAAAAATTTTTAAAATTTTTAGTCGAAATTTTATACCTAGAATTGTTGAATAACATTATTTTTATAAATTTTGTTAATTTTCGAATAATAACAAGTTTATAGGCCAAAAAAATTTAAAATTCAAATATCTTATTTTCTTAATTTTAGACTTACGTTCTTAAATAGGAAAGCACACGGTCATTAGCCATTAGGAATAGTCCACCCTTTTTAAGCTTCTGTATACAAAAGCCTTGCACTGTGGATTTTAGTGCATTGAAGATGTTTATGGACTAAAATTTTGCAAAAATCATGGAATAAAAATTTAATTTATGAAAATTTTAATTGAGGAGAGGGAAGAAAAGAAACAAAATGATTAATAAAAATTAAAAATGGAATTAAATTCCAGCGTAAAATAATTTATAAAAATATAACAAAATTAAAGCTTAATTAGTAACCAAAAATGTGGGCTGATTTATGTTAGAGGCATTCAATTTTTATACAAAATAATACTTAACTTATTCAGAATTTAATTTACATAAAAATTAAAATATTTTTTTAAATTTATAATTCCTTAAAATTTAGCGGGATAGCCAATTTATTAATTATAGTATATATGTAGGCAACGAATAATTCAATAATTTTATGGGTAAACAAATTATCTTTTTTCAATTTATACCTGCACTTTTCTTTGCATATTCAACATTTCGACATCATCGCTTGATCTTTTATACCGTTTATCCGTTTTGTTGTAATTTGGACAAACAAAATTGTGGAAATTATCGATTGGATTCCGGCTAAAATCCAAATTGTTCAATAATAATTTTGCCAAATCCTGTAATTTTTTTCAAAATTTTTTTCCAGACAAAAACATACACATTCCGCTTTACTAAATTTATTATTCCGAATTGTTGTGTATTCATTTTGGTAACAATGTTCGTACCAATCACTAACATTTCTTCCAATTTTATGCCTGAAGGGAAAAAAAATTATTAAATATTTGATAAAGTAATAGAAAAAAGATGTCTTGTCATGAAAATTATCTTTTGAAATATTCAAAGGAGAATTATATTATTATTAATGTCTATGATTGTAAATTTCGGGGAATTGAAAATTATAAATAAATAATTTAGAGAGGATTTATTATAATTAATTTTTGCAAAAATTATGGCTCTTTGGTGAATTAATTTAATCTTTTTTGCGTTTGCCATTTTTTCGAGCAATTTTGCTGCCAAATTGGAGTTAAAATTTCGAAAGAAAGATTATTATATATTTTTTTATTAAATAAAATTCAATTGGTAAATTTTATAAAATTATTTTGTTTTTATAATAGAGCATTCTTAAATTTTGACAGAAAATTGCTGAATCAGAAAGTTTAATAATAAAGATAATTTATTGGTTTGATCTCAAGTGGATGGTATTATAATAATTCATTTAATTCCATAATATATAACCTATTCAATTTTTCATCTATAATCTAATTGCGATAATTTTAACATTTTTAAAGATATTACATTTTTATATTCGATTTCGCCATTGTGCTGTTGTTAGGATCGCGCAGTTCTTTTTTTAGTCGAAGCAAATTTTTGAGAGATTCATTTGTTGGTTTTGTTGATTCAGTATCTTAAATAAAAGGTTATTTTCCAAAAATTTGAAATTGTTAAATAGTGGAAAAATGGGTAATTTTATACAAAAAATGCCAAATTTTAATTTTAATTAATACTCTTAATTAATGCTTTAGATAATCAAATTATTTTATTTAAAGAAATTTCGAAGATATGAAAAAAGGAAATATTTTTATTGGCATTAAAATTATTTAAAAATTTTTTATCAGATTTTTAAAATATTTTCCTCTTACAATTAAAGAATAAGAAGATTCCGATCAATGCCAATGCCAATGAAAGAGTCAACAAAAGAAAAATGTTGACAAATACTTTATGTTTTTTGTTGTTTTGATCACTTTCATGTTTTGGTTCAATGAATTTTGCAGATTCTTCATTGATAACAAAATTTGTGTTGTTCATTTTTTGAATTTTTTTTATTTACGCAATCTGAAATATTTAAAATTTAATTTTATTGATCTTTAAATTGTGCAAAGAAACTTTTTTCATTGTCAAAGAAAATTATAATGAAATTTTATCTTATTAAACTTCCATAAATTTTTTTTGTATGCAGTGCAGATACAATAAATGAATTAATATATAATTTGACGATGCATAAGTAATGTATTTATAACTTTTCAGAGTTTTGTTTGGCAAATATATTATTGGTCCATTGCTAATTTTCAGAGCTATTTGATAAAAATGAGAATGGGAAAATGTTCTCATTTGATAAATTAAATGCAAGGCAAATATTTTAAAAGTGAGATTGATGAATTTGATAAATAAAGCGACAAATGGTATAAAAAGGACATTTCTTTATTGTTTGATGACAAAGTAAATATATTATTTAACGCAGCAATTTTAATTTGAAGACAAATTATCAAACGGCATAATTAATTTTTGACTTATAATTAGTCCATTTGTCAAATCCAAATTTGTAAATTAATTCTATTCAAATATACTAGCTTTTAAATAACATTTTAAAATAGATGACTCAATTCTTAAAGTATTTATCAATTAAAATTTACCTATATAAGCCATAATTGGCAATTAATTTTTTTCTAAATTTAATTCGCAAAAATAATCAATGTTTTAGAGTTATTTTAATTTTAATATTTTATCTCTAGCAGGGAATCCAAAACTGGTTTTTTTCGTTAACCATTAAGAATTTAATCATCTTTAAGTAAATTAATAAAAATTATTTCTGCTTTTTCTGTAGAGCTTTGGATATTAAAAAATCGCTTAAAATATAAATTCCTGGAAAATTTGACCAAAAAACGAAAAATTCAAGATTTTGATTTATTTTTATTTTTTTATTAATATATTTTTGCAATATTTTATTATCGAAATTTGGGGTATTAAAGGTAAAAAATTTGCTTTTTAATTTTTATTAATATTCATTTACAAATTTATTTGGTACACAAAATTCCCTTAATAAGTGTATTTCTTTTTATCGTTTAAAAAATTAATAAAAAATTATAGATGCCAAACATATTTGCCAATCGAATGATTCATCCCGATAATCCAAATGTGCTCGACATTGAAAAATTAAATGAAGAAGTTTACAAGGAAACAACTTTCATCGACGATTTTCCAAAGGCACAAGAACAACAAAAGTACCAATGGGTTTGGTGCATCTTTAAGTTAATTTATGTCGGTCTTTGGTGGATTGCTGCACTAGCATTGTTGTTGGCATTTGCATTTGCTCTTTTATGCATGTTTTTGAAAATTTTAATTAACAAATTTTAATAGATTTTTAGCTGTAATTTTATTCGCTCTTTATGAAATTATAATGAAACCTGTAATGATGAATTTATTAGAGAAAGGCTAAATGAACAAAAAATCAGACTAAAAAAATAGCAAAATAGAGGGCAAAAATTGGCGACTTGCCATTTAGATTTGATCCATCATTTTGATGTTCGTTAACACAATGGTATACTTTTTTTTATCATTGTAATAGTTTGATTGATTTTGTCAGGATTGAGATATTCCAAAAAATGAATAAAATTTTGTTAATCTTCTTATTAATAAAAAAAATATATCTTTATCCATTTTCACAGATGTTTTCTCAGATTTTTTTGAGGGATTTGCTGAACCAAAATTCCTTGCATTAATTTCCTATAAATCAATTTTGCCATCTGCTGCTGATTGTGAGATGAAAAATCTAAGCAACAATAATTCGATATTAATGGGAATTCCAGCGATGGGAATATTCTGATGATGCAATAGAATTAAAATAAAAAAAAATAAATAAATTTGTTTTAGACAATTACTGAAAAGATAAATTTATTAAGTTTTTAATCCTAATTTGAAGCTTTTAATAAATTTAAATTTAATTGTTGAATAAAAATATAAATTAAATTTTTTTTGCAAACTATTTGTTAGATTAATTTTCGATTATTGAAAATGAATTAATATTAAGAGTGAGAAGGAAGAAACAAATAGTTTATGGAATTTTAATATATACATATACCCCATAAATCCTCTATTAGTGACCCCGGGGTTACTAATTTTCAGAGACCTTCTGAGGTGGGAATTTTTCTGAAATTTTTGAGACAAAAAAAATGCTTATTTCGGTTTAATTTTACCTACTAATTGGTTATTTCTAATAATTGGTTATTTTTGACAAAAAAATTTTTTTTGGGAGGAAGGGGGATTACAAATAGAGGAGGGGGGTTTCAAATAGAGGGAGGGTCACTAATAGAGGATTTACGGTAGTCTTAACTTAGTCTAGATCTGAGAATTTATTTATTGCATTTTTCCTTTCAATTTCATCTTTTGTCCTATTCTAAAAGAATCGATTCAAATTTTTTATTTTTATATTTTAGCTTTAAAAATAATAATAAATTTAGTATTGTTAAATTTATTTTAATAACTTTTATAAAAAGCAATTTTATAATAGTAAAATAATTATATTGAAAAAGTTCAAAATATGAAAATTACATTTAAGGAATTAAAATAATATTTACATATAATTCTTTTTTTTTATTCATTATTCTTTCACTACTTTTTGCTGATTTCCAATTTCCATTCTGGGGTCCCAATGTAAGCCAATAATCTCGCTATCTTATTCCCCCCATCGGTTGTTTTTTTTGTTGTAATAAATGTAAATTCAAATTATTTTGGAAATAATAAATTTTCACGAGAATGATGGAATTGGATACATTTATGGCAGAAAATGCCGAATTTTCAGCAATCGAAGAATAATTATTCGCAGATAACTAAATTAATTTAATAAAGAATTACTCGAATTTTAATTCATTAATTAGGGATAATATTTATTTTGGCAAAATTATTATATATTCTAAACTAAAATAAAATTTTGGTCATTTTTGTAATATAGTAATTTCTATTACAGTAAATCAACAATTCTTTCTTTAATCATAATCAATTTATGCAATGGTCTGGAAAATGGCATGAATTTCGTGAAAAAAAATAATTTTTCTCATTTTGCAAAATTTTTATTCAAAAATTTCTTATAAAAATTGTTACAATTTCTATTAATTTCTATTATATTTAATTATTTGATAGGCTTATTTGTGTAAGCTGATTTTTTTAAAGACATTAAATTTTTGAAATATTTTTATTGACATAATTATGAAAAAAATAATGGAAGTATATGCAATATTCAAGCTATTAATTTTCCCCTTCATCTATTATATAATCTAATCGCATTCAAAATTTTCATTTGTCAAATACAAATAGTAAATAGAATAGGAAATTAAGAAAAAATATTTTGACAACTAATTTAATCAGTTAAAGATTTATCAAATTTGTTAATTATAAGGGAATAATCTTGTACAAATATGACCAATTGTTGCAAAAATTTGATAAATATAAATATAAGGTTTGCAAACCAGAAAAATATGGCTTTTTTTGTCAAATATCTAAATCTTGCAACATAGAGGAATTTTTTTTGTTAAATAATGCAAAAATGATATCATTGGATTTTTCAGGAATATATAAAGATAGTAAAAATGAGCAAAAAAGCAAGTCTAAAAACAATCAAAAAATCGTAAAATTATAACAACAACAAAAAATGAATTCAATAATCATTTTCCTTTTGCTCCTTCAATTTTTCTGTTTCACTTCAATATATTCAACAAGGGTTCCTGCTGGTGGATGGTACAATACCAATGGTGAGCAAACAAAAGAATCGACTGCCCCTATTTTCGGTAATTTATAGCAATTTTTCATAATTTTAAATTTTAAAGATAATTTACATTTATTTTTCGATCTTAATTATCAGAAAATTAGCTGTTTATTTTTTAATCGAAAAATTGCATTTTTGGAATTAAAAAATAAATAGTAAAAAAATAATCATTTTTAATCAAATTTGTTAATGTATAAATTGGCCACCACTGATATTACATGAAAAAAAACTAATTAAAATTGCATTATAATTTCAATCCAAAGCAAAATGCAAAATTTTGCTTATGGCCTCTGAATATGGTGACTATTAAGATCTAATTACGAAAATCTTTTAAGGAAAAAATTTTTATAGAATAATAATATTATTAATTGCAGGCGAAAAATTAGTTTATATCCATGATCCAAATTCTCCGATCACAGGCCAAATTTTGCCTTATCTCCATGAACAAAATTCTCCATACAGTCAATACTCAATATTTCATCATATTGATTTAAAAAATTTTTTACAGGAAAATATTCTATTCATCAAATTCGCAAACGATCGCCGATAACGCGTTTTGATGTTGGCGAAATTTACGCACGGCATATTGGCGGCGCCGCTCTCACAGGAGCAGCGACTGGAACAGCCATGGGCCTTCCTGGTTTAGGAACACTGGGCGGCGCTGTACTTGGAGCACACATTGGCGCAATTACTGGATCCGCTGAATTGGTTTGGCAAGGAATGAAAGAGAAATACATAAATAATCGTCGTCGACGCCATACAAAAGTGAATAAATTCGTTTTTAAGAACAAAATAAATATACATAAATTTTAGGCAAATCATTTTGTCAAGAATAAATGCCAATTTTTGGCCGATGCATTCACAAAGCTGGACATTAATGGGGACAATGTTTTGGAAAAATCGGAACTTGAAATGGCCGCAATGAATGGAGCAGAATTTGACCCAAAATGGATTTATGTGTTTGATGACAAAAATGGGAATGGAGTCTTTGAGCGTGAAGAAGTCTATGAAAATAATTGCGACTGATGACGAATAATACGATAATAAAAATTAAAAACAAATTCCAATTTAATTTAAATTGTTTTACATTGTTGAACCGTAGAATAGATAATAACATTTGATTATAAAATCGATTTTATGTGAAAATTTTATTTATATTAATAGCTTCTAGTTTTAAACAAAATTCCGCATTATTGAAGTGAATTTCTATATTTATTTCTCAGCAATGATGTGTCATTCAGCAGCTAATGAAAAAAATGTTTTAATGCAAATTTTCTATCCCTCTATATTAGCCATTCCGGGATATATTGGTCAATCGAATTTTGATAAGTTATTTATCAGAAATTAAAAAAAATTTTCATTTTTTTCTATATTTTGATAAAAATTTTTTATTAATTTAGAAATTAATTATCCAATATTTGGAGCTATTAATTAACAATAAAAGTGCTCAAAAAGGTTAACGAAAAAGAATTCAATTGCTCAATAAATTTGATCATTGATTATAATATCATCTCAGATTAAAATTAAATAATAATTATAAAATGCGAGGATGATTTATTAAATAGACAAAAAGCGATACAAATATAGATTTATTAATAAAAAGGAACAAACTGCAAATTTGCCATAAATTGAAATTAAATTATAAAAATATATTAAAAATGGGAAAAACAATAATGCAAAAACAATTTGTGCTATTATTTCATCTGAAGATTTTTATTTTCCCAAATATTTATTTTTTTTTAATTTTTTTTTCTTAAATTTTAATTATAGATATATTTTTATTTGCAATTTTATTTTAGATAAATAAATTAAATATTTAGCATTTGCACTTTTTATTAGGAATTGTTCTAGCACTGAATTAAAAGAAAGAATATTTCAGCGGGACAAATCCGATCATTCCGATATTATTTGAAACTATATTTCCTAATTAAGATTGATATTCTGATTTGATTTGTTTTCTGCTTACCACACAACAAAATTTTATTAACTATGAATGTTTATTATAATTCTCGAATATTCAATAATTTAACATTAAATAATGAAAAAACGCATAAATGGAAATATTTTGAAAATTATATTACAATGCATCAATTGCAACAGAAAATCTCCAAAAGAGGAAGAATGGAATACAAGAATTCCTTCACATTTTTTTGAATATGTCACGGATTATTTAAAATTTTTGATTTTTTCTTTACGAATTTGTCTATATGAATAAAATTCATTAAAAATTTGTCAAATATTAATGTATGTTTTTGGCAAAAAATTATTGAATTGTCAATAATTTTTCGCGTAAAAATTAGTAAATTTTGCAATGATACATTTAAAATTTTGATTTGTCAAATATCCATTTTATTATCATCAATTCTCAATTAGTAGAGAGAGTAAAACATATATATTTCACAAATGCTTTACTATTTTATTCGTTATCATTAAGACACTTTGTTCATTTATTTGTTAACACTTTTGCAATGAAATGTTGCAATAATTTGATAAATATTATTTTGCAAAAAAATAATCAGAAAAATGTTGCTTTGTTTTTGTCAAATATTAAAAATAAATACAAAAGAGTTTTAATTGTTAAATAAAACACTAAACTTTTGGTAATATATAAAGATAGCAAAAATGGTTTAAAAAAATCAAATCCAATAAAAATCCTATAAATAAATTTCTAAAATATTAATTAAAACAAAAAATGAATTCAATAATCAATTTCATTGTGGTCCTTCAAATTTGTTGCCTACTCTTACACTCCTCATATTCAGCTTCAGTTTCCGGTGGATTATCCAATGTCAATGGTGATCAGAAATTAAAATTCGGGCTAAATTTCCATAATTAAAGATGAATTTTGAAACTTATTTTAGGACTGTCTTTCTTTAATAAAATATTCCGATATTAATTCAGAACCAATTCTGGGGCAAAAATTCCAGTTTCGATAGAATTTTTTGAATTCTCTTGTGCTAAAAATTTGTCCCAACGCAATACATGCCCAAAATCTACAATGGGACATTTTATATTGTTATCGAAAATTGCTTTAATGATAAAATTGAATATTAATAAACAAAAATCAAAAATTTTTTCGCAGGTCAATCTCGCTTTCACCAAATTGTTAAACGATCGATAACAGCCTCTGATGTTGGCCAAATTTACGCTCGGCATATTGGCGGCGGTGCTGCTATGGGAGCAGCGACTGGAACAGCCATGGGCATTCCTGGTTTGGGAACACTTGGCGGCGGTATACTTGGAGCACACATTGGCGCAATTACTGGATCCGCCGAAGTAGTTTGGCACGGTTTAACCCATCGCCGCAAACGCCATATAAATGTGAATTAAATCCGTGTCTTAAAGGAATACAAACAAATTTTAGGCAAATCATTTTGTCAACAATAAATGCCAATTTTTGGCCGATGCATTCACAAAGCTGGACATTAATGGGGACAATGTTTTGGAAAAATCGGAACTTGAAATGGCCGCAATGAATGGCCCAGAATTTGACCCAAAATGGATTTATGTGTTTGATGACAAAAATGGGAATGGAGTCTTTGAACGTGAGGAAGTCTATGGAAATAATTGCGACTGAGGACGAATAATATGATAATAAAAATTAAAAATAAATTCCAATTTAATTTAAATTGTTTTTAGTACATTGTTGAACCGTAGAATAGATAAATATGTTGATCAAAAAATTGCTAAATATTTATTCTCGATTTTACGTCCAAAAATTTTCCTTTTAATTAGAATTTATTTGTTAGATTCTGTGATATCAAACAATTTGTCATTTTGCCAATTTTATCATAAAAATATTCAAATGGGATTAAACAAAGCGAATCCATATATTCTATAAGAAAATGAAATAAACTCAAAAATTCATATTTTTTACATTTTTATTCTTCGCATTTCATATCAAAAATACGCAAATTCTTTCCTCCATTCACCGGTTTTTCCTTTGGTACATCTTTACCCAGTTCAATCCAACATTTCATTCGCCAAAGACAAAGAGCACAGAACTGTGAAAACGCGGTAGGTGAATTATAACCATTTTTAACAATGTCTGCTGCTTATTATTATTAGTGTGAATTCGAGAAATGCGGCTGTCAGCAGCAGCAGCAGCTGGGATAATACAGGGAGAATAGGGAATACTCTCAGGCTCTCAGCAGCAGTGTAAAGTTTTTTTAAACCATTTCTCTCTATTTCCAAACTTGCTAAGAAATGTATTTCGCATTAGACTGATTAGAGAAAATTACGAGAGTTGTCACATACGCGCGCGTACGTGTCTGTATTTTTGTTTTCATTTCTATGTTTATTATTATGTAATAAGCATTGTTTTTGTTGTGCCTTGTTTTCTTACGTATATCTGTTTATTTCTTTCCCATTCTTACACATCTGTTTATTTCTTGGTTGTCTGACTTCATGCCACCCTGCTAGGACTACTGCCAGCCGAAAACATTCCTTCTACTTTTCATCGACAACATTTTCTCTCTCTCGCTCTATATTTTGAACATTTTATCATCTTATGGCAGAGTAATAAGCAAGCAGCAGCTGGCAGCAGAGAATATTTTTAAACCGGTTGTCACTAACGTTATTTCTTATTTCCATTGAGATAATTCTTTTTCTATCTCTGCCGTAAGCAGCTGTCACAAAGTACTTGGTAGCAGAGAATATCAATACCATTTAGTGAGGCTAATTTTTTCTTTGCTCCCTCATTTTTTCTTTTTCTATAAATAAAATTGAAAATTGGCTAAAATCCCATACAATATTTTCTCTCTCAGGAATTTCCGCAGCAAAGCTACGGTGGGGATGAATGGATGGGAAAATGTTCTCTGTTCTTTTTGGCACTTGCAAAATGGCAACATTTTCGAATTTCCATTCAATAAGCCGTACAAAAAATGGCATTAAAATTTTCGCACGCATTTTTATGGCCCAAAAAAGGGCGCAAAAATAGAAAATACACATGCGCGAAAATGTGTGAATGCCAAAAATGTGACGAATTAATAAATATAATTAATGAAAATGCAATTCTTTTTATTGTTGATATTTTATAGTTTCGCTTGATCCTTTGAACAAATAAATTTGATAAAAAAAATGTGTATGGAATAAGGAAGTTTTAAACTTTAAAAGAAAGAAAAAAGGCTATAAAATAAGTAATTAAATTGAGAATAAAAATAAGCTTTTTCAGCTCTCTTCAAAAATAATTCAATGCTTTGTATTATACTGTATTATTTACAAAAATCTTACACAACTAAAAAGGCCAACTACTGTATTTTTTCGGGTCATTCATCCTCAATTTTATGCCCTTGCCTCATATTTTCATATTTTTTTGACCAAATTTCCCTCATCATTTTCCTAAAAATAAAAGGAAATTTTTAAAATTTTTCTTTCTTTTAATTCAAATTTAAATTTTTTTAATTTTAGGTCGAATTTCACTGATCAAATTCTTAAAAATAAAACAAAACAATTTTTTCTCTCCTTTAATTCAAATTTTTCTTCCTCTCTTTTCCATTCCCTCTTCTCGTAAACATTTTTAATTTTATTTCAGATTCAAAATATAAATAAAATTTGAGGAAAGGAAACCTTTTAAAATTAATTTGCATAAAATAATCCATCTTCGCGATAAGCAAATTTTTATATGGAAAATATTCTTAATAAAAAATTCTAAAATTTCCTCTCAAAAATCTTGACCATATTTTGCATTTTTAATCATAAATAAAATTCAAATCCAGCAAAAAAATCAAAGAACGATTGGGCTAATAAGCAATTGAATAGTGAATTTGTACATGGAAAAGGTTGAAGATAAAATAAAACAATAGCAATAAAAATTTTGAGGGAAAAATGTGAATGAATGATTTGTGGAATGAAAATGAATTGCATGAAAATGGCAAAAAAGTTTTGTGTAAAAAAAGAAACAATTGACGAAAATGTCAGTAATAGAGTAGAAAACAAATTAGAAAACATAAAATACATTTTTTGGTCAAAAAATTCTATCATATCAGAAAATAAATAAATTATTAATATTTAATATTTAATTGTCGAAAAATTAAAAAAAAATTTATTTATGCTATTTTTGTTAGTGATTATCGATAATGCATAAAAAAATGGCTAGTCTAAGAATTTGGCAATAATAAGTAAGGCATAATTGGCCAAGTTTTTATGGCCCTAAAAAATTCAATTTTTGAGATATTTTTTTTGAACCATTTTCAATCTTTTATTAGAAATTTAAATATTACTATCAATAAAAATTAAATGTTGATGATTTATTTTGGCCAATTTTTTTATGGCCCTATAAATATCAATTTTGAGAACTTAATTCAACAATTCCATAGCAATTTTATTGACAAATTGGTCTTAAAAAATTAAATAATATTTATTATTTATTAATTCTAAAATAATTTTTATGAATTTACAAAAAAGCTTAAAACCTTAAATTTACATTTTTGTCTGAAGTTTTGAAAAATTTCATCAGTATTTTTAATTGTAAATTAAAAGATTATTAAAAAAAACTCAACATTTTCCGCAAAAAAATCACAATAATTTATTCAATCAACCAATCCCTTGGCCTCTTTAAATTTATCGGATAAAAATGAGAAAATAATAATAATATAGTAGAATAATAAAATATTTCACACAAACTCATCTTCAATTTCCCCTCAAAATGGCAAGTCCTTTACACTTTCCGTTCCATTTCCCCCGCTTAAAATTAAAATGTCCTCTTTTCCTCAACCATTTCCATTTTAATAAGTATTTCCAGGGCCAATAAGCCGCCAATTTTCCCTCAAATTTTTTTTCCAATTTTGGCTTAAAAATCACAAGACAAAACTCGCGATGGTACACGGCTAATTCACAACATTAAATATCATTTTGGTTGGCCGAGAACCGACTCATCCGCCATTAAAATCCTCGGCCCACACTTACAACCAGCCAGCCAGCCACATTCGACGGTCATTGGCCAATCACACAAAAATGCTTCCTTCCCTCCTTCCGCTTCATATGTTTTGAGATTAGAGTGCCTTGTTATTTTGGTAGGGGAAATATATAGACAAAATTCCATTCCTTCATTTTGGCTTTTGCCTTCAATTTGGTTTCTTTGCTTTTTAATAACCATTAAAGTGCCGTCCGCCATATCCAAATTTGCATCATGTAAAATCCCTTCGCACTAATCTCTTCTGCCTGCTTTTATTTCCATTCGAATGGATTCCGGGCTAATTAAAAATTTTTAGGCCGGCATAAAGTTGTTCCACTATATGATCACGCGCGCAAAATGCTTCATCAGTCATAGTTCCGTTTTGTATTTTTGGCATAAAAATTTGAGAGTGCCATCCATTGAAGAAGGTCAATGATATTTTACATTTTTGGATGGAAAAAATAAACTTTCAGATAATTTCCAATTTATTAATGAGTTTTGTCTAAAATTTTGTGTATATATCTTTGGATCTTTATTAACAAAAAAAAATATTTTTAATTTTGAAATTAAAATTTTTAATTTTGGAAATTGCAGATTTAAAAATTTTTAGTATTATTACAGATTTAAAGAAAATTTTTTTAGATTCAAATTAGGAAATTTAAAGTAAAATATTTAATTTTTAAATGACAAAATTAATAGAAAAAAAATATTTTTTATTTTGAAATTGCAGAAAATAAAAATATTTATTGTTAACGCAATTTTAAAAATCTTAAATTTTTTTAAGATTTATTTTTTTAAAGAGAAAAAAATAGCAATTGAAAAATATTTTTAAAAAATTGTAAATTTTACATTTTTTTTCCAATTTCCACTGAGTTTTGAGGCAGAAAACATTTGAAGCAAAAAAAATTCATTCCTATTTTCCCATAGAAGAGTATGTGGTAATGCGCAATCCTCCATTTTATTATTCGCATCATTTTCATCCATTCCCCAATGCAAAAATTGCTCTGCGTGTGTTGTAAATCTAATAAATTTATATTTTTGTACATTATTTTATTGTTTTTTGTTTTCCCCTATGTGCCTTTTTGGCACGAAAAATTTTTTGGCATTAATTTGTGTTGCTGTGCCATTTCATTTTTCTCACACACACGTTTTCGCCCAATTTTTCCTTTTTGTTAGTTCATTTTGCCTGAAGATATATTTTGATACGGTAGAATCGGAATCACAAAAATGATTTGGAAATACAAAATTGGGGCAATTAAATACTTTATTTTCACATTTAAGCTTACTCAAAAAATATTCTGTTTCACTAATTTGATTTATTTTTTACAAAATTTCATATTTATCTAAATAATTTTTTTTTATAAAAACTATTATAATAAATTTAATTATCCAATTAGGAAAATATTTTTAAATTTAATTATTTTTTTTAATTTCAAAATTTTGCACTTTCAATTCACATCATTTTGTATAATGCACAGAAGCTTTTAGATTGTTTACGTAGAATCACAAAAATAATTAGTAATATAAGATTGGGCAAAAAGACAATTATATATTTTTACAATATTTAGGAAATTTTTTTATAATTATAGTATTAGAAACTTACTGTAATTAAAATTTTTTTGAAATTTTATATTAATAATTTCAAAAAAATATTAAATTGAATTTTCCTAATAAGTTAAAATATTTTTAATTTTGTTTTTTTTTAAATTTTTTTCAAATTTCAAAATTTTGCACTTTTCAAATTCACATCATTTTGTATATGCGCAAAAGCTTTTAGGCTAACATGTTATTTCAAAATTAATAGCTGCAAGCATTTCTGAAAATAAAATTTTTAAATTTAATATAAGATGACATTTTATTTTGATTCATCGACATTTTCAAAAAATTTTCAATTCCATTTTTGCCTCATTTTCATGTGTGGTATTTTGATGCGAAAAAAACAACTGGAATCAAAAATGAATGATACTTTTGAGAAATGGAATTTTTCAAATTTGCTAAAAATTTACCAAGAATTGAATTATTTCCAAATTGATATTAATTTTCCAAATGATATTTAATATTTTCAAATATTTTAGAATTTATTGAGCAATATAAAATTAGGCAATTTTTCCAAGCTATATATCTAGTATGATCCAAGACAATGTTCCAATTCTTCCTTATGGCCAAAGGCCGAAATATAATAAAAATGTCAATCTTAATAATAAAGTTTTCGAAATCTATAATCTCTTTTTATTTATTTATTTATTTAAAATGGCAAGAAAAACATTGAAATGCCGAAACAATTTTACTTTTTAATCTAGAGAACAAATCCATATATCCATTCGATAAATCTCTTTGAGATATATCGTTTGATAATAATATTGCTTAGGTTTAATCAAATTTTATTTTAGTTTTGAACCATTAAACCAAATTGGTTTAAAGACCGTTTAATACCCAATTAATTGTTGACCAAACCAAAATTGGTTTAAAGCGTTTAATACCCTTTAATTTTTGACCAAACCAAAATTGGGTTTAAACCATTTAATACCCAATTAATTGTTGACCAAACCAAAATTGTTTTAAACCATTTAATACCCAATTAATTGTTGACCAAACCAAAATTGGTTTAAACCATTTAATACCCAATTAATTGTTGACCAAACCAAAATTGGTTTAAACCATTTAATACCCAATTAATTGTTGACCAAACCAAAATTGTTTTAAACCATTTAATACCCAATTAATTGTTGACCAAACCAAAATTGGTTTAAACCATTTAATACCCAATTAATTGTTGACCAAACCAAAGGTTTAAACCATTTAATACCCAATTAATTGTTGACCAAACCAAAGGTTTAAACCATTTAATACCCAATTAATTGTTGACCAAACCAAAATGGGTTTAAACCGTTTAATACCCTTTAATTGTTGACCAAACCAAAATGGGTTTAAACCGTTTAATACCCTTTAATTGTTGACCAAACCAAAATGGGTTTAAACCGTTTAATATCTTTTAATTTTGACCAAACTATGACAAATTATTTACCATTCAATGCGTTTTGACCAGCTCTATTCAATTTGGGTATATGGTTAATTAATGAATGACAAGCAATTCGCTAGAATCTTTGCGTCATTTTAAATAATTTTTTTTGCCAAATTAAATAATAAAATATCCTTTGATTCTTCATGTCTAATCATAATAAAATTCATATTTTTCTATTTAATTTTATTTTCAATTATTTATAATTTTAAAAATCTTTTCTTTTTATCAAATTTTGTTCACATTTTATATTTATTTCATCCGAGGAATTATAAAATTAAACTGATTTCAGGAATTGTAAATTAATTCCTCTTTAATTTCACAGGAATTTCAAAATTAAATTAATTCCATGTATTGGGATTCCATGAATTAGAGTATTAAATTACATATACATACTTATATTTTTAAATTTAGTCATTTAATTAAATTTAGACATTCAAATTTTTCGGTATAATATTTTAACCCGTGCGAGGACAATTCCTAAATAGACAAAGGACGGTTCAAATGTGGGCGCTTCCTAAAACGTTGCAAATGTGTATGTTTTCAAATATAATAAATCATAAATGGGTTTTAGACCCTACAAATCTTATACCAATTTGTAGATCTCATCAAGACGCATCGATTTGTATGTAATTTGTCATGGTTTGGCCAAAATTAAACGGTATTAAACCATTTTAAGTTTTTGGTTTTAAACTCTTTTATTTTGGGCCAAACCATAAGAATTTATATAACAATCGATGCGTCTCGATGAGATCTACAAATTGGTATAATGTTTGTAGGGTCTAAAACCGGTTTCTGATTTATTATATTTGAAAAAATGCCCATTTGCAGTTTTAGGAAGCGCCCACATTTGCACTATTATTTAGGAAATGACATAGCACCATTTTAGCCTATAAAATATGACAAAATATAGCTGCATAAAACAGAGAGAACTCATCGCTATACAACGAAAAGACCAAATTTTATGGCTTCGAAGACCAAAAAAAAGCACTCTAATTTTTAATAAAAAAATTTTTTTAAATTTATTTTTATCTCACTTTTAATTAACTATCCAAAAACATCAAAATTTATAATCCTTCCCTCAATATGCTGTTTTGTTAAATTAATCAAAAATATGCACTCTAATTATTCCTCATCACAAGGCAAAAATAACCATTCCAATATTCCTCTGCTTGCATTTTGCCCTTGTTCGGAGTTTGTAGATTGGCAAAAAATATGGCAAAATTGGAAATTGACATCTTTAGCTTTTAATCCACAAAATTCTCTTTTTCCAATTTTGCCATTGGCTTTCGGATTATGTCAAAACTGTGGCTTTGGTCCATTTCCGCCAAGATTCAAATGTGGCTTTTTCCATTTACTTTCCGGTTCCCCAAATCCATTAATTTTTAATATCGAATTTTGTACTATTTTTTGCACTTATTTTGTGCCCAGAATATTTTTGGCAACGGCAAGCGAGACGGAAAAAGCCTCTGATTATTGGGGAAGATTTTCATCATTAGTGGAGCGGATGGAAAATTATTAGGGCTTGCAAAATGTGCCCTAAAGCGAGGGCTTATATTTATATTTATTTTTGGCCCAAAAAATGTGGAGAAAAATGTCCTTTCTGCTGATTGAAAACCGCGGGTTCATTTTCTCCGTTTTATAATAAATAAGCGATTAAAGAACAGAAAAATGATTTTGCGGCTAAGAATAAATCTTTGCAGACAAATTTGCATAAATATTTTTTTTATTTTATTCGCAGGCAAAAATTTTAAAAGAAAATGTTGTGAAGATACTTGGACAATTTTCTAGCCAAAATTGAAAGGCCAAAGAATGTCCATAAATTTAAGGCATTAGAAATAGAAAAATAGTTTTAAAATCATATGAAAAAAACTTTATATTTTTACTCATTTCCATCTGCTATATTGAAGGAAAACCAAGTGGTAAAAATGCTAAAAATAGAGAAAGGGCAAATGAAATGGCCAGAAACTAATCAAACTCAAGATGGTGGATGTGGTATATTTATATTCATTCCCGTTTACAATAATTTACAGAGAAGCAAATTTTGTTGAGTTTGCAATCAAATTAAAGAACCTACTCTATCAGCTTAAAATAATATTAAGCTAGACTAAATTGATTCAGATCTAATGAAGCTTTTCCTCAAAAACAATTAAAATGACCTCAATTGTTTTTTGAATTAATTCTTTACAAATTCTGATAAAAATAATATTATTAAATAGACGATAGTCTGTTCTTCTTTGATAAAAAATTTTTCAAATTGATTCACACTTGATGAGTTATAATAGGCAGTAAGTTGGCCATGTATGACAAATAGGCAAAAATCTGATTCGAATGGGCTTTCAATTTTCAGTTTGCACCCAACAATTTGTACCATATATGTAGTCAAATTCCAAATTGGATGAATTTGCCAGAAACTTTACCTATTTTGATGTACCACAAAAATATTCATGTTCATTCAGATCATTAAAGATAATTTAATATCACTTTTAAGTCTCCAAATAATAAGTCACATCAATTGTTGAAAAAATTTGGCTTATAGCCATAAAATTATCTCACACCCAGCAGAAAAGCCAAAAAATGGCATTTGCATCCTTTCACAAATTCCCTTGGCTAATTTCCAAGGCCCCATTTCCATCTGACTGAATGTACCTTGCTGATTAAGCCAAGCCAGGAGCAGCGGCCAAAAATGGCAACAATTTTCGAGCGGGAACAAAAAGCAAAAAAAATGCATGCGAACCAAAATGCTACGGACGAATATTGCTGCTCTTTGCGCCTTCTTGCCAAATGAAAAATGTGGCCAAATGGGTCGTAGGTCCGCGGCGCTAATCTTTGCCCTCCTTTCCAAAATGAGGCGAAAAAGGAGGGAGGTGACCGGGGGAGAAAAAAGCAAATACACAAAACCAACACAAAATGAGCCACCTAAAATGGACGTCTTTTGCAACAAATTTAAAGGGCAAAATATAAAAAATCCATTTTGGAAAAAAGCAAGGAAAAAGCAGAGGGAGAAAGCCATCCTTTTCCATCTTTTGGGCTAATGGATGGCATTTATCCCCTTAAAAATTTTTAATGGCAAAATAAGGGCGATGGGCGACGGATGCAAAATTTAAGGAATTTTTACTGCCGGTTTATTTTTCAACTTTAGGAATTTTTAAATAATTTATTGTCAAATGTTTTCAAGCCTAATGAAAAATTGTGGCCAAATGAGCCACCGGCCCAGCGGCGCTAATCTTTACCCTTCCATCCAAAATAAAGCGAAAAAGGAAGGAAGCACATGACCGGCGAGAGGGAAAAAGCACACAAACACATAAAATGAGCCACCAAAAATGGATGTCCGTTTTGCAACAAACGTAAAGGGCAAAAAATAAAAATGCATTTAAGGAAAAAAGCATCAGAAAAGCATTCCTTTTATGTTTTGGAGGGCAACGGCATTTATCCCTATCAAAACTTCCTAGTGGCAAGGCAAAATAAGAGGCAGAAGTTGCAAAATTTTATAGATTTTTAATGGCTTTTATTTCTAGCAATTTTTCTAAAATAATTTATTGCCAAATGATTTCATTAATTTCCTTTGTTATTTTTATTCAACTTATATGGCCTACCTTTTTTGATTATTTTTTTAATTTTTATGCAAATCGCCATCCAAATTTAATATTTTGTCCTTTGTTTTTTTTATTCAATTTTCTCCAAATTAAATTTCGCCCTTCTCCTACTTAAACAGTGCTATAAAATAAAGTATGAATTCAAGTACAATCAATCACAATTAAATTAAATTGCCCATTTTTCTATTCCCCGACAAAATTGCACCCCATTAAAAATTGCCTTCCTTTTAAGCTTTTAACGTTTTTATAACCTGTCCTCCTTCTCACACGTTTAATCTTGCCTCAATATTTTTGTTTTGTGTTCCTTTAGTGCCATCAATTCATTCGGCATTTTCAAATTTAATCTGGTGAGAGTGGAAATTCAATTAAATTTATAGGCATCTCATTTTTTTTGCCAAAAGTGTCCCCATAGATTTAGATTGGGCGAATACTTTGTTGAAAAAAGTTGCGAGCCAAAAATTGCCAATACACATGCACTTCTTAAACTTTCATTTAATTCTATTTTAGCCATCGTTTGGAGGACCTTTTTACCAAATTTAATCATTTTTGGTTTAAAAAGATTCAATTTGCCGTTAAAATTTACTCATTTTTAATACAGGAATGCAAACTAAAACAAAATATTGGCCTCCTAAAAAATGGTCTTTAAACTCTCAGAATTTCGTTTCCACCCACTTTTTGCAATATTTCAAAAATTTAATCTCAAATATCAATTCCCTCCCTCCTCATGCATCATTATTATTTTTTTTGTTTGTTTTTCCTGTCCGGTCGACCATTCATTTCCATTTTTCGAGAGGAAATGAAAAATATTCCGACCCAGACAAATGATGAGGGAAATATTTCCATGGCCCCCAAATGAGGATACTTCTATCTCCTTTCATTTTCAATCAGGGTGACCGATTCATCTAACCAAAAATATGGCATAAGCCTTGAAAAATATGGAAAAAATATGGCAAAATTTTTCAAAAATATGGCAAAAAATATGGCATTTTTAAAAAGCTTAAAATTTGATATAAATACATTTAAAAACATTTATTCTTCATATTTCTCCATTGTTTTAATTTTCTTTAACAAGTTTTAATTCTCAAAAATGACAGCGAAGGGGAAATTTTCTAGTCTGAATTAGCCGCGAAGCGAAAAATTAATCCCAAAAATGGCCGCGCAGCGAAGAAATTTAACCAAAAATGGCCGCGCAGCGAAAAATTTGATCCAAAAATGGCCGCGCAGCGAAAAATTTCAGCTAAAAATGGCCTCACAAAGAGAAAATTTGTCCAATTTGCCAAGTTCTCAAAAATATGGCAAAATATGGCAAAAGTCAAAAATATGGAAAAAATATGGCGAGATGGTCAAAAATATGGCAAATGCCATATAAATATGGTAATTCGGTCACCCTGTTTTCAATGAAATGTTTACTTAAAGAAAGTATTTTTTTGGCCAAATTTTGACAATCAAAATGAGAGTTGGTTTTCCATACGCCCACGGCGAAATACTCTTCAAAATGAATTTAAATAATTTTTTAATATTCATAATTTATTTGTTAGAAAAAATAAAGCACATCTTACTTGTTTTTTATATATATTGTTTTCAAGTTTTTTAACCTTTTTTTTTTTACTTTTTTGCATTCTAAGATCCAATTTTGGGTATATGCTTTATGAAAATAGGACACAAATTTCTTAAACTGTCTTTTTGTTACTCAAAATATCCATTAAAAAGACCCAATTTTCCCATTAAAATCTAAAAGAAAAATAGTACAAATTTCGAACTTTTTATGAATTTTTTGAGTGCATTTTAAATTTGAAATCAACAAAAAAAATAAGAAAACAAAATCATAGGATCCACCTGCTGTCCCCAAATTATTCCCAATTCTCAATTCAATTCTGCCAGACGGATGGGGACCCGAATTATTCCCATCCTGTCCCCCCGCATGTTCCCAATTCCCATGACACAAATAAAATATAAGTACATACATTTATCATCATTTCACATTTCACAGTTCTTGAAAAAATAATAATAAAAAATATTTTCCACGATAAAAAATTTTGGCCCAGTCAAATTTAAGTCGTGGCGGTGACCCATTTATAATTTCCTCCTCCGCCACCAACATGTGATTTATTTATATTTTCGAGTCAAAATAATAGACTCAAAATAATAATTATTATTTTGTTTTCCTCTCTCCATGTGTGTGTTTGTCTGTTTTGTTTTCATCAAGGTAGAGAATGGAAGTCCGTGTGGGAGTCAAATAAATACTTAATTCCGTCTGATGAGGGCATATTTTTCTCTTCCGTCAGCGCGCCATCGGCTGGAAATAAGAAAGGGCTAAGCAAAAAGCAGCCGGCAATAAGAAAAGGCCGCCAAAAGGCTGGTAATAAAATGGGACCCAAAAGTTTGACTATAAATAGACTGGGCTAAACGACTGGCAATAAGATATATAGTCCAAAGAGTTGGCAATAAGAAAGAAATTAAAAGTCTAACTCTATAAGACAGGAAGGTAAAATAACTGGCTAGAAATGAGATTAGGTCAACCGGCTGTCAATAAGACAAAATCCAAATGGCTGGCACTAAGAAGAAGTCACAACTTCCTTTATTCTTCTTCTTCTTTTCTTCTTTGTTTTGTTTTTATTCATCCCTCCACTTTTTGCCCCCCCCCCCCCCCCACTAGACAGAATGCACTTTTATTTTATACTTTTTTTTTTTGTTTTTCCTCTCTCATCAGCTGTCGATGGGGCCGATGATGGGCTCAAAAGGGGCAAAGGTGGAATAGGGTTGTTGTTTTCCTTCAAATTTTTTTCTTATTTTTCCATTCCATTCTTCTTTCCGGTTGACCCAATTCGTAATCAAAATCATTTCCGTCCCGATTTTAACCATCCATTCTTTTGCGAAAACATTTTTTGGTCAATCAAAATGTTCTAAAAAAGCTACAAGGGATATGGATAAATCGAGGAATTTAACTAAAATTTTATTTTTTACATTATTTTACCCAAAAATATCTCCGAGGAATTGAAAAATAAAATTGAAAATGTGCTTAAGTTTTTGGGCTAGTATAATAGTGAGAAGGTTAAATATAATTTAAAACGTATGAGTTTCCTCCATAAAATTGCTCTATAAAATGAATAATCCTTTATTGAATTCAAAAATAAAATAAACATAAAATAGAAATTAGTAAATTCTGAGAAGGCGAAGAAATTTGAGTTCAAAAGAAAAGTGCTTTTTACCCCTAATTTATTTTTAAATTGAAATATTTACTAAGCTATTTTATAAAGGAAAAACTGTGCCTTTCAAAAGGTTTGTTTATCGCTTTCACTGATTGGTAAAATTCCCTCTTGATGAGTTATTTTTATTTGACAAAAACGGTGGCAGTTATCACAAAAAGAAGCATTCATCTCTTTTACCCTCTAGCCCTCTCCATGATTCCATTACCGTAATCCCCATTTCCCATTGACCCCAAAAAATCATCAATCATTTCCACCGTCCGTTTTTCCAACTTTCCTATTGTTCGCGCGTCCGTTTTTTTAACGTTCCAAATTAATAACTTTTTCACACATAATTGTCATCCATCCGCCAGTTTTTTTTATTGCCGCCCGACCACCTTGATTGCTGTCGGGCAAAATTTGAAGAGATGCGCCACTCTCGTAAAATAAATAATAATAATAATAATTTGAGCAATCTACATTTCCTTCTCAATACCCATTTCCCGTCCTCATTATGGCCTCATTTTAATCTGCCATCCTTCATCCTTATTGATGCCAGCCAGCAGCCACCCTCCTCATCTTATAGCATCGCCAATTTCTGAAAAATTCATCCTTCTTCTTTTTAACATCCCAAAATTTCGGCTGATTTTGATCCTCCATCTTATTGCGCCAGATGGTCGTTTCCATATTATTGCCAGTCAAAAAAGTGACAACCGCCCAAATGAAAGTCAAAAACAACTTCAAATCGAGCCCACTTATTAGAATAGGAGGGTAGTGGCTAGGGGGTGAATGCACATCTTCGCCCCCTCACTTTTTGTCAAATTTGTTTTGAATAATTAATCTCCATCTTATTGTGTCAAATGTTTTCTTTCCTTATTGCCAGCCAAATACATAAAGTGACACCCAAAATGAAGAGCAAATCATCTTCAAATCGAGTCACATTTTCAAATCAAATAGGAAATGAAATGCACATCTTCGCCCCCCTCATCAGTCAAATTTGTTTTGATTAAAATTTAATCTTGAATTAAATCCCTTTCGTTTTATTTTTGAATTAAATTCTTTCCTCCCTTTATTTTGAATTAAAATTAAAATTAAATTTTTTCCATTGTTGACCCACAATTCCCTGCACTCTACCCTTTACTATTTTGTTAAATTAAATGTGTTCAAAAACATAGCAGCAGGTGCGCCGCCGCCTCACTTCGACCTCATTAATCCGTCAGACGCCGCCCCACATTACATTTCCTCTGTCGAATTCGAATTCGAAGAGTTTCAAATTTTCGCTTCCTTCCGCTGAATTATTCAAAGCAACAGACATGCCCCCCTTCGAATGCTGCTTTGGCCCCTCACAATTGGCCCCCGTACTAGAAGGTCATGTGAATTTTTTTTTTGACGGGGAAGGGGCCAGACAGCAGGTCATGGCCAATATTTGAAGAAGGAAGGGGAAATGAGGGCGAATTTTGAATTAAAATAAAAAAATTCCGAAAAATAAATATTCAAGGGAAATAGAATATCTGGGGGGGAATTTGACTCTCTCATTTTTGCCCCACCGGCCCACCGATAATTTATGCCCTCAAACCATTAAGCCTTATTAAGTCTATGCCCTCTCAAAATTATTTTTCCATTCTTAGCCACCTTCTCAATTTTATTTTTTTTTTGTCTGTGTTTGTTCAAATGTTTTGTGTCCTCAAAAAATAGTTTTTTTTTTGTTTGCTTTCATCTGTCTGTTGATGAACTTTTTATAATTAATTTTTGACTGAAAAAAAGAAATTAAATAAAAAATATTTTTGTTTGCTGGCTTCTGATAAATTTTAATAAATATTTTTTTAACGAAAAATGAACTGGAAAAAAGACTGGAAAAAATGCGCATTTAAATGGTTGATAAAAACAATTCAGAAATTTATTCATTATATTCTTCTTATTATTCAAATTTATTTCCTAAATTTAAATATTATAGCTTTATTTTTAGATAAATTAACATGCGTTTTTTGATGAAAACAATTCATAAATTTATGAAAATTTATTCTAATTTATCTTTTATTGATAATTTTTTCTCATTTATTTAGACGAAAAACAATAATAAATTCCAAAAAATGGAATATTGAATTTACTTTTTTTATATAATAATTCGAAAGCTTTTCATTTACACCCTCCTAATATTTAGACTTTAGAATAAATTGCGCTTTTCCTCCACAATACTAATATAAAGTCTCCTCCCAATATTTCCCCTCGCGCAGAAAGCCATCCAACTTTTCTGCTTTTTCCCTGTTTTTTGTCTGCCCATTGTCCAGCAAAAATGTCACAAACATCCGTTTTTTGTGCTTTTCCTATGCACATTGTTTTGTTTTTCTTTATTTGTTGTTGTTGATTGGGAAGACAATGGGAGAAAGCATTGCATGAAAGATTGGCCAAAATGCATGGCTAAATGGAGGGAAAGCGAAGAACAATACATTCACAAACAAAAATATTTTGTGTTGTTTTTGTTATATTAACGAAAAATGTTTTTTTTGGTTTTCTTGCCTTCCAAGAATCACTTATTTTTACAATGCATGCCATTATTCTATTTATTAATAAAAATCCAATTATACCTATTATTACCAGAATTTATCCTAGTAATTTCCAATTTTTTTTATACATTACATAAAATGGAATTTCGATCTCTCTCTATTTTACCAGCATTAACATTTCATTAAAATTAAAAGTATCCATTTTTAATTTCCATATAAAAGCCCACATTCTTTAAATTTGCGCATTTTCTTCATTATAAATTTAAATATTGTCCTTAAATATATAATATTTTCATTCCATATTAAAAATATTTTTCTAGGTCCCAAATTTATCGCAGTCAACCAGAGACCGTCCACTCAATTTTTTATATCCCCTCTTGTCAATTTCCACATTTTTACGCCTACTCTCCTAAATAAATATTCCATCAATGGCCCCAATTTTTCCACCACTTCATAATCCACCCACAACCGCAAATGACCCATTTTTTTTCCAACATTACATTTACAGTAAGAACCATATAAAAAATTAATTCCCCAAATTTACGCATGGCCAAAATTTTATCTTTACTTTTCTTCAATTTTTTTTCCAACAATTACAACACCTTCTAAATTTGGTATAATATCATAAAATTTGGCAACTATTCCATATTTTTTACAATTTGGAACGAGATTTGAAGAGGGAAAAACAAAAATTAGGTACACTTTTTCCATTTTTTTTTCCATTTCCTTTACCGCCAATTTTCCTCCCGAAAATTTATCATCAAATTTATATTTTTTTTTGTGACCAAAACATAGAATTAAGGGAAATGCGATTATACGGCTTAGCAATGGAAACAACCAAAAACACACTTTTTTGGGCTATGTTCAATTTATTTTTGGAAGAGGCAAAAAATTGATTTGTTTTGGGGGCACCACGGGTTCTCGCGGCGATCGTCAAGGAAGGAGGAAATTAAAGATCAAATTGCGCTGATAAAAAATGGAAAAAAGTAATAATATTGAAGAGATCAAAACACATTAAGGTCATCCCAATATTTTTTATATTTATTTTTAATTTTTTGGAAAATCCCAAAAATTGTACATTTTTAGTTTCGTATATTTTTAATTTTTATTTTTTAAAAATTTTTCTATTTTCCCAGAATTATATAATTTTACCTTGACCAATTTCTTAAATTTATATTAATTTTGTTTTTTTTTATAATTTAATCATCAAAATATTCAATTTAAAAATATAAAAAAATTTTTTTGCGCTAAAAGTAATAATTTTTATTCCACAATTTTTTTGAGGATATTTAATAGGCAAATGGACTCACCTCATCCGAGGATTAGATAGGTTAAAATATTTAAGGGCAAAGTTAGGTAAAGAAAATAATTATAACATAATTTATGGCCACAAAATATCGATTTTTTGGCTTGAATCTTTAATGCTATTTAAAATATATTTATTCATAAAAATTAACAAAAAAAAAATAATTTTATAATTCAAATTAGTTAAAAAATAATATAAAAATAAATTTTTTAGACAAAATAAAAAATTTTAATAATATAAATTAATTTAAATTTTAAAAATTTCCCATTTGTTCCAAATAATATTAATATATATTTTCCATTTTCCATTGCATTTTTGCACTTTTTAGTCTGTTCTCATTTAAATTTATAGTCAATATTTGAAAAAAATGTTGCGACTGGAAGTTGGAAGCAGCTGAAAGTCTGGCCCCCACTTTTTGCCAGCCGCTTTTCCCCTCCATTCTTTAAAATATTGCCAGCCGGTGTCTCATTTTTGTTCCTCGTGGCTCATTTTTCGCTAATAAGCGCAGACTTAACAGTGCAAAAAATGTGAGGAAATAGGCGCCAGACATTTGACAACCAATTCGAAGTGAGAATTCAAAAAAAAATGATGAAGCCTCATCATAATATTCGTGCACATTTTAGCCATGTCATTAAATTTCATTTCATATTAAAATTTCGCGCCATAATATTATTCAAGCAATGTTTTTAAAAAATACGAAAAAAAAAGATGAAAAAATGTAAAAATAATTTTTTTATTATTTTGAATTTATTTCTTTTTTAAATTCTTTTTAAAATTAAATTTCGTCAATTTTTCAGAATTACTCTATATCTATAGACTATATAGGAGAAATTAGAAAAATGCCATTAATATTTTGAAATTTTAGTAAATCAATTTCCGCCCATTTTTCAGAATTACTATATGTATAACATTTAATTAGTAAAGTTAATTTTTGGGTAATAACTTTTCAAGATGGAAGCCAATTTTAATAATTAAAATGTCATTAAAAAGAGAAGAAAATTGTGAATCAAATTAAATAATTATTAATATTTATAAAATTAATAATAAAAAAATTATAAATAAAAAGTCAATTTAATTTTAAAAATTCATTCAAATTTCAATGAATAAATTTTATAATCGTTAACAATTTGATTTAAATAATATTTAATATTAAAAGCAGAAAATTTTTAATTCTTTGATATTAGTATTAACAAATTCTTAATCTATAAATAATTAAAAAATAACAATTTTGATGTTAAATTCAAATTTAAAACATAATTTAATCAATTTGACTATTTAATAAATGATTAAATTCACAATTTTCTGCGCTTCAAAATGGCATATTAATTAACCAAATTGCCGTCCAAATTCAAAAGTTAGAGCCCAAAAATCGCAGACACTTCCTTGAACATCGAATTTATCCCATTTTCATGCACAATTTACTTTGACTCTTTTGCACATTTTCCCATCGGATTAGCCGCAAAGGCCAAAAGAGTCTTCTCCTCGGATAAAAGTATTTCCACATTTTCTTCCCTTTTCCCTTTTAACAAATCTTTTTTGTACCCATTAAGCCGATAGATAATAAGCCATCAAAGTGTGGAGAAAGTTCAAATTTCATACATCCACTGCTTTTCTGTCTGTGTTTTTCCCAGCCATTTTTTCCCATTTTAATTCATCTAAAAGGCTTTCCTCTGTTTATTTATTAAGCGTTGATGAGGCATTTTTATTTACTTCTTTTCCATTAAATATTTCATCCCCATACAAAAATGTTGAAAAAAAATCATAAATATCAGCTGAATTTTGCTCAAAATAAGTGAATATTTAATTGCAAATTTCGTATCCCATAGTAAATCTCCGATTTTGTAAAATTAAAATAATAAGGTATTGATCTGGAGAAAATTCGAAAAAGTTTTGAAAAAAATGCGGCAAAATACGCTAAAAAACCGCAAAAAATGGGGCAAAATACGCTAAAAAAACCGCAAAAATGGGGCAAAATACGCTAAAAAAACCGCAAAAATGGGGCAAAATACGCTAAAAAAACCGCAAAAATGGGGCAAAATACGCTAAAAAAACCGTGCAGTTTTGGGATTTTCATATTCATAATTTTCAATCGAATTAGAATTTGATGAATCATTTCGATAAGAAAATGCTCTAATAAAAGAGCTTAATAAATTATATAAAAAAAGTTTAATTAAAACATGAAAAATTGTTGTACCAGCCAATAAGCAAAATTCACTCGCACAAAATTACTTATTAAGATATGAAAATATTAATATTTATTAACTATGCAATATTCGGTACTAACAAATATATATTTAATTATGTATTATTCCCCAATCCCATTCATAAAACAAATAGTAATTATTTTAAAAAAATGTTCTCATTCATTACAATTTTCATTTGCCAAATTTCCCATGGACTCCTCATTCTAGCACAAACATTTTTGCCCAATAAATAAATGAAATTTCCGCACCTATTATTGACGATATTTTTGGCACACAAATTTTTTTTGCAATTTGTCCTGAATGATCATTTTTTTTAATATGGCTTCTTTTTTGTCCTAATTTTTGTGCTCTATGCCATCTTTGTCCAAAAAAAAATTTGCATTTCCTGGCTTCCTTTCTACTCTAATTATTTATCGTTAATATTCTTTGGAAGACTCTTTATGGCATAGAAAAATTTTTATTAAATCCTTCATTCATTCCGAACACTAATTGCACATATTTTTGCGGCGTTTAGCCCCTCGTCCCAAATCTGCGCAATTTTATGTAGATTTTGCAATGATGAAAGCGGAAATTCTTTTTTTTTTCGTGAAATAGCTGCTCGCCAAAAATGTCTTCTTTCTTCCCTCTTTATTAAATATTTTTGCAACTTTTCATCATCTAATTTTGTGTTTGCCAAATTAATCCACTCATTTTGGAAGTAAATTGCTTTGACACCCTTTAATTAATTTTTTTCCCATCCAAGTACTTTTAATTACAATTTTTTGACAAAATTAAATTTTGAAAATTTTTTATTTAAAAATTCAAAATTTAATTTAAAATTTTTAGGGCTAAATTTAGTAATTTGTAAACAAATTTTATTATTTTAACAAAAACAAAAATTTTTAACATTCATTATATTCTTGAGTTTTTTTTTTATTTTATTTTTATTTCCGAATTTGGTACAAACCTTAAAAATTTTTTCAGAATTAACCTAGGTTGAATTATTTTTTCCATTTAATTCGATTATTTTTTAACAAGAAAAACGTCATTCATACACAATCAGAGCATTTTTCGTACACTTAAATCAACAATCATAAAAAATCTGGACACAAAAATACTGTCAAAAAATGTTGTAAATAAGTCACGGCAAATAAAAATAGAATATAATAAGCCTAACATGCAAATCAAAAAGAAAATATTTAGTATAATTTATGGCCACAAAAATGTTCAAATAAAAAAGATCAGCCGGTCATATGCCATTGGTTGTCCAAATTTGGCAAAAAAAATAGTAAAGCGAGAATGTATGATGTACCAAAATTTACGCAGAATAAGGCCAAAAACCGGCAATTTTTGGTGACTTTGTGACAAAAAAAAAATAATTTTATTAAATAATATAATTTGGGGTTAATTGTAAAGTAAAAATTATTTATTAAAAATAGACCGAAACACAAGGTAATTTTTGCGCATTATTTTGCGCACGTAAATTGAATGCCAAAAAAATATATAGATCAATTCACAAAATAAATAATTTATATAAATATAATGCAATTATAAGATATTTTTTGCATATTTATTTTTGGTAAATTTAATTTTTTATTTAATATTTTTAATGCAATTTTTGATAGACAATATGCATTTTTGCCATAAAATTATTCTTATTTTCAATTCAAATTCAAAATGATTATTTAATCCCAATATTATTATTTTTTTTCAAAAATGCCAAGAAATTAAATTTTTTATTTATTTTTAATATTTAAAATAAAATTTACACATTCTTTTTTTCGGTTAAAAATGTTAAATTTTTATTTTAATATTTTTAAAAAATATATTTTCATGCACTTTTTATAATGCCAAATAGATTATAGTTTTATTTTTATTATTTTGTGAAATTTTTTAAATAATTTTCATCTATTTTTTTCTCAATTTTATATACAGTATATTCTAAAAAAATAAAAATAATCTTCTTAATAAAATATTTTTTATAAAAATTTCTAGCCTAAATCCCAAATTTTCCAATCTAAAAGAATATTGCGTGCAGAAAAATGTCAAAAAAATTTTTTGTCTTGGTCTAGTCAAATATAAATAATTCCTAATTAAATTGGCAACATTTTTAACATAATAAACCAAATTAAACACCTTCCGGTACAAAAAAAATTTGGCAAAAAATTGACGGCGGCCAAATTTGCATGCAGAAAATCTTATAAATTTATTTTTATTTATTTATGACTATTGGGAAAAAACTTAATTAATAAGTCAAAAAAATGGGTTAATTTGGTACACAGAATTGACCCAAAGTCACAAAAAAATCTGCCAGATTTTTGTGTCAAAATTCACAAAAAAAAGTCGCAAAATGTTTTTTATGGAAAATATATTTAATTTACGCAAATTTGAAATAATTTTGGAATGATTATTTTTGTATTTATTTGAAATAAAATTTAGGCCTATATAAATATGGGAAATTTTTTACTTTGTCCGATTAAACTTTTGAAAATGTCCAAAGATTTTGATATTTTAATTTTATAAACCTTACAACATATGATTATGTTTTGGTTTAATTTTAACCAATTCTCGCTTAGTTTTGAACCATTAAACCAAAATGGGTTTAACCAAAAACGGTTTAAACGGTTCAATACCCTTTAATTGTTGACCAAACTATGACAAATTATATACCATTCAATGCGTTTTGACCCAGCTATCTATCCAATTTTGGGTATATTTAGTTTGTGAATGTGTAGGACAAACCCATAAAGTTTAAACCATTAAAATATTTAACTTTTCTCATTTTTTTTGGAAAAATCTAAAGACATCTATTTTGCGATTTTCCTCACCAAATAATCCGTTGTCTAGCTATAATATAAATTAAGATATCTTTTTTTTCTGATAATTTTCCTTAAAAATAATAATAATCCTAATGGGAATTTAGAGAATGAGGACAGAGTTTTCTGTCAACATTTTACAATTAATTTAAGTAAAAAATTTTTTTTATTTCCTTTTCGCCACCTAAACTCTCTAATTTTGATACTATACTGAAAATATTTACATTTTCGTCTTCATTTATATCCAATGTACTACATGTGATGTTATTATACTAATCCAATGTATTATACTAAATTTTTGTTTCATCTTTATTTTTTGTATTTGTTGCTTCGTAAAATTCAATGTTTACAAATCCACCGTACATTTTATTTTTATAACATTCCACTGTTTTGCAAAAATAAAAAAAAATTCTTCTTTTTAATTCCTCCCTAAATAAGGTCGTGCGCAAACTAAAATTTTGTTGAATATTTTTAATTAAATAAAGTAGAAAATTCACTTATATAAGAAAGTTTTGAGGCGTTGATGAAAAAATACATTTGATAATTTTTTTTAATAAAATTATCTTTCTCAAAATTTTAATAAAATGGATTTAATTTAGTTTAGCAAGGAAATTTTCACCCTTCTTTTTCAAAAAGTTATGCCGGTGTCCAATTTGATGGTTCACTTTCCCATAACCTAAATAGGCGCTTTCAATCGACTCTCAAAAATAATATCCCCTACAGTAACCTCCTCCTTTATGTTCTTTTAAGCCTTTCACCCCACCTTTTGATGCCATCAAAAAAAATTTTTACGGAAAAATTCCCATCCAAAGCCTCCAATTACAGTAGTCCAAATAGGGTTTATAAAGGAAAAACTCGTTTTCGTTCTTTGAGATTTCGGTTTCTCCTGTTTTGGGTTATTTTGAACTAAAATTCCAAATTTCTATTTTAAATTGCATCGATTTTTTGAAATCGAAACCCAAAATCAATCAATCCTCTATTCTACTATGCTCCCAAAACATTGCCTTCTTCTAGTCTCCATCAATAAATAAAATATATCCTTTAGTAAAAATGCATGTTTTGCATTTCCCTTTGGCTTCACATTCGGTGTTGCCAGTGAAAATGCATATTTTAGCCCCATTTCCCAAACAAGGAGGGTGGAACTAAACACATTATTTGTTGTTTTGGCACCGTGATCCAAGCCAAGTTGCCTCAACATCATTCCCTCAACCACCGAATGTGGGAAGGAGATTTCTACATCAGGCTTCTCGTTCCTGATGTCGGTTCGGGGTGACTCATCATATAGATTCGTCCAATCTCCCCGCCTTCCGGCTTCGAGTCATTCATAGAGAGTGTATCCAAAAGGATAAATTTGGGATGTTTGGCTTAAGCCAAACATCCACCTCTTTACACTTTTTTGCCTTCCTCCCCGCATCTTTCGATGCACCCAAAAAAACAAATTTCTCTTTCCCAATTCCCATCCAAAGCCTCCAACTACAGTAGTCCCTAGTCTAAGCCAATTTTTAGAAAAGCTCTTGGTCTAAAAAACCGACCGATTTCTGAGATTTTGGTTTTAACCAATTTTCGAATTTTTCCAAAAAAATTCCCAATTTTTGGTTTTACAATGCATCAATTTTCTCAAAAACGAAACCGATTTTGATCAATTTTGCTTACGACAACTCACAAAAAACATTGCCTTCTTCTAGCTCCACCAATAATATTTGTCCTTTTTGCCTGCCCAAAATTGGATGAGACCCGCAAAAAAATGTTTTCTTCAGAATTCACATCCAAGTCCTCCAACTACAGTAGTCTCTTCCTTAGTCCAAGCCAGTTTTAGAAAGGTGTCGGTTTAAAACCCGGTTTTTGATTTTTGAAATTTCGGTTTTTCCATTTTAATTTCTCCTTCATATTTTCCGCTATTTTGAGTAAAAATTTTCCAATTTCAATTTTTAGATTGCATCGATTTTCTGAAATCAAAATCGACATTGGATTATTCCATTTTACGACTCCCCAAAAACATTGCCTTCTTCTAGCCTCCTTCAATAAATATGACCTTTTTTGCCTCTCAAAAATTGGATGAGACCCCCAAAAACAATTTCTCCTTCAAAATATCAAATCCAAGTCTTCCATCCAAAATGCCGTCCTCTTCTAGCCCACCTTTCCCTCTATATTCTATATTTTGGCCGCGGGCGCGCGAACACTCCCTCAAAAATGGATGAAAGAATTTAGGAAAACAAAAATTGCCCATCTCCCCCATTCATTCAATATTCATTTATTAAAAACAGTCAAAGATTTGAAAATATTATTTTATTCTTACTTTAAATTTACCTAAATTATTCAAAATAAAAAATGAAGCTAAAATTTGACTATTTCCATTTATTAAAAATAGCGTCAATCCAAGAATTGAAAATATTAATATTATTTTTATTATAAATTCACCCAAAATATTCAAAAATAAAAAGAAGGTTAAAATTGGGCAATAAAATTTAAAAAATTCAAATTACAAAATTTTCGAAAAAATTATTTTTATTAAAAATTGTCAAAATGCCATCAATTTTTTTGGCAATAAACTTAATAAAATTTAAAAATAAAATTTTATTCTCTCTCCTAGTTAATTGGCCAAAATTTAGATAATTTTAAACTCAATAAAATTTCATATTCTTTAGGAATTTGCGCATTTATGGAAATTTTACTTTTAATTAAAAAATACAACTCATTTAAATTTTCTCAATTATAAGAGCTTCAAAATTCACAGTAAAATATCCAGAAATATTTTAATTAAAATTTTATCTATAAAATCATCTTTTTTACCCAATACCGTATCTATAAAAATCCCTTCCTGAATTAGAATAGAAGTCCCACGCTCTAATAGTTGTTCCCTAGACGGTCTTCGAAATTTAATATCCCATGGGATATTTGTAGAGGATTTAGAGGGTATTTCTCATTCACATCTGATTAATGTTAAATCTCATTTCTAATTTCTACTTAAAACCGCAAAAATAAATGCAATTCCATTTCGAAAATCAAATAATTTATGGGTGGCCAAGACATCAGTGGTAAATAATAAAAATCCTTCAATAATAAAAATTTTCCTAAATTCACTTCAATTTGGTAAATCTTATTTTTCCAACCATTTTCATTGATTTTAGCCAAAATATTTTATTTTTGCGCGCAAATGGGAAAGGCCATAATAAAATGTTCGATATTTGAGAGAATATTGTAGGTTATAGGAGTGGGCCAATCCTTCATTCACCCTTTTTTTCAGAGAGGCCATTTTTCCAATATTTATATATCCAAATTCCCCAATATTCATTCTCCATCAACAGCAGTCTCAAAATTCCCAATTTCTGCACCATTACCATACTCCCATCCCTTCAATACCTATTTTTTTTCCTACAAATTGACTCTCATTTTTGTAATTTTTAAAATATTCCAAATTATTGACCCTCCTTTGTAACTACAAACTTACAAAAGAAATTAATTAAAAAAAAGTAAATTAAAATTTTTAAACCCAATTCTTAGAAATTCTACCAAAACTAGAAAATTTTTTGAAATTTTTATTTTTACACAATAATAGTAAAAATCCTTAAAATTTCTTGACGTCGGACGTACAATGATTAAATTTAATTAAAAATGCTCTTAGAAATTATTACTATACTTCGAAAATTTTTATTTTTTTTTCTAAATATTTGAATTTCTTGAATACCTTAATTCAATTAATTCAAATAATTGTAAAAATTTCCTATTCCTTCCCTATACTAAAATTCTTAAAATTTCTTACTGTAACCCAAAAATTAATTTAATTGACTTTTTAACCGATTTTTTAGTAATTCAATTTTAAATAAATTATTTTTTTCATTAATTTCAGCATAAAAAAGAATTATATAAAATAAAAATTCCTTCGAGCGGGGAATAAGCATTTTCCGAATTCCTTCTTCCCAAATTCGAAATATTTTTAAAACTTCTTCTAAAAATGGATTCAGTCGACCCCCAATTACTTTTAACGGCAGCATCTTCATTTCAAATGAGCCCAACGGAGACATCAGCAGCAACCAAATTCATTGTGCCAAAAATGTTCTCCATTTTATCGAATTCAGCAATAGAAGGAATGCAGCAAAATTACAGGCAACTAATTTTTTAAAAAATTGAATTAATTAATTTAATAAAATACTAAATTAATTTCATTTAAATATTTTAATTTTATTTTAGAGTATAAATAAAATAAAATTTAAAAATTTTTTTTCAGAATGGAAGCGGGTATGCACGAAAATATAGCAGAAACATCATCGAAAACAATGGAAAATGACATGTGCAGCATTTCGACAGAATCTTCTTCTAATAAGGATGATGACATTTTTACACCATTAAATGGTAAAATTTAAAAAATATTTTTTATATAATTTTAGATTTTTATTAAATTTTTATTTTTTAAAATTTTTGACTTCAGAATTTGAATTCATTTTAAATAAAATTACAAAAATTTGAATATTTATAGAAAAAAAATATATAAATAATTTTATGGGTTTGAAATATTTAATAAATTAACTCCAATTTTTTAATTAATTAAAAATTTGCATTATTTAAAACTTAGAATTCTTTTAAATTATTCATAAATAAATTTTAAAATTTTTATATTTTAAATTAGTTTTGACTGAAAACGATTCTTCGGCTGAAATAGCGGCCAAAGCCTGCATCAATCAAAGCCCTTTGCTAATAATGGCATCATCCCCTTTTTCTGCTGTTGCCGAAAATGCCAACCAAAATGGTACAAAATTTGGACAAAAATTTTAAATTAATATTTCCACCCAAAATTTAGATGCCCTGCCTAATAAGAAAGAAGGATCCCAAATGAGTAATGGCACATTGCCGGCAGTGATCAAGCCACCAGGCGATGAAAAGGAAGAACGGCCATCACTCTCATACAAGGATTTGATCATCGAAGCCATCGAAAGTAGCCCAGAGAGGCGATTGAAACTCAGCGAAATTTATCAGGTTAGCCAAAATGATGGAATTTGAATTAAATTATGTTAAAATTGAAGGTGATCAAATATTTGCATCCATATTATCAACGAAGGGCTGACCAATGGGGATGGCAAAATTCGATTCGGCATAACCTGAGTTTGCATGATTGCTTTGTCAAATTGCCTCTGAAACAGACGAGTGCCAATGGAGTCGTTGGTATGTCAAAATTAGAAAAGGAATTTATTTATATATTTGTCCATATTAAAGGCCATTTTTGGACGGTGGTCCATCGAAATCCGGAGGAAAAGCAAGGCCCCACCCGAAGGCGTTCTCGGGCAAATATTGGTACTATAGGCAGCACAAAAGGATCCAGCAAAAAGTTGGCAGCACAACAACAACATTGCCTGGGGCATCATCAAAATATTGGAACTACAGTAGCTGGAGGAAAGGCAAAAGGGCTGAAAGGAAGGCAAAGTGTCAGGTGAGGGGAAAATTACAAATCAGAACAAATTTAAAAATCAGAAATTGAAAGTCAGAATAAATTTAAAAATCAGAATTACAAATCCGAATAAATTTAAAAATCAGAATTAAAAATCAGAATAAATCTAAAAATTAGAAATTAAAAATCAGAAATTACAAATCAGAATAAATCTAAAAATCAGAATTACAAATCAGAATAAATTTAAAAATCAGAATTACAAATCAGAATTAATTTAAAAATCAGAATTAATTTAAAAATCAGAATTACAAATCAGAATAAATTTAAAAATCAGAATTATAAAACAGAATAAATTTAAAAATCAGAATTAAAAATCAGAATAAATTTAAAAATCAGAATAAATTTAAAAAACAGAATTAAAAATCATAATTAATTTAAAAATCAGAATTAAAATCAGAATTATAAAACAGAAAAAATTTAACAAATCAGAATTAAAAATCAGAATAAATTTAAAAAATCAGAATAAATTTATATTCAAATGCTTTTTAGTTCGGACAGTGGAGTGATGAGCGACGATGGAGGAATGAGAGCCGTTGATGGTGGATGTCATTCAGGCACAATAAGCCCATCGGCCATCGGTGGAAGTGCTTCGGTGCCATTGCCTACACTTCTCCAAATTCCACAAAATGAGCAGAATAAATTTCAGGTGAATTCCATAAAATATGCTTAATTCAATTCAATTTACCATTTTAAGCCTCTTCAATCGCCTTTGACATTGAGCAGTCATACACCAAACACATTACAGCATTTTCCATTCCAATCGGCTCAATCAACACAAAAAAATGTAATTTTTGTATAATTTTTTAATAAATTGGATAAAAAGAAAAAAGAAAATATTTTATTTGATTTGAAAATACAAACCATAAAATATTTTTGAATAAAATTCTATTAAATTCAGAGAAGAATTTAAAAATTAATTTAAAAAATTCCCGAACGGCGTGATCGATAAAAAAAATTTAAAAAATTAATAAAAAATAATTTAAAATTAAATAATAATTTTTTTTATCAAATTCATCAAAAAATATTAAATTTTCCAAATAAAAAAAAATTATCTTTATGTAAATTATTATTTCCAGCATTTATTGAGTCCATTGGAATTAGTTTTGAATGCGCAAAATACGGTAAATTTGGTGCAAAGTCCGCAGCAGCCGCCATCCCAAATTGTTCAATTCTCGCCAATCCCTGGCAAAACAGTGAGCAAGCAATTCAACAAAAATTTTTACAAAAATTCTAATTTCCAATTCCAGGCACCAAACAATAACCAGACTAGCCTCCTTGAGCAACAATTACAACAATTATTGGCTGCCAATGCAAACAATGCCAATTTTGGACAAAATACCCAGATGATGGCCCATCCATCCTCAAGCCCACCCCAATTACCGACTACCCCAGCTTCGGCCCCTCCAACATTTTTGGGTGCTGGCAATTCAAACAATCCTTTGATGGCATCATTAGGATTGGGAGGCAGCAACGGCATTGGCACTCCAGCAGCTAACTTAAATGATACAAGCCTCAATTTGCTCAGTCAATTGGCAAGCCAGTGAGTTTTAGCATCAAATAATGGTATCATCATTTATCAATATTTATTAAATAACTTTGAAAAAACCATTCAAAAAAATGCCAATTGAATTAATTATTTTATTAATTTTAATTAATTTATTTAAAGATTATTGGCCTCATCAACTCCTTCCTCCACTGCCATTCCTCCCATTGGTTCCTCCCAATTTGCACCATCCCAGCAAATTCAACAAAATAATTCATCGGCAATTGCGGCTGCCGCCCTCGAAATGCAACGCCTTCAAATGTTGCAACTTTATGCTCAGCAACAACAACAACAGGTGAGAGAAATAATAATATTGAAGATTGTGGAATAGTCAGTCAGGAAAATTAAACAATTTATATAAATTAGTACAAAATTAAATTATATTGTATTTTTTTTGTTTTTAGCAAATTATAATTTGTATTTTTTATGTTTTTATCAAATCAGAATTTGCATTTTTTGTGTTTTTAACAAATCAGAATTTGTATTTTTAGCAAATCAGAATTTGTGTTTTTGGCAAATCAGAATTTGTATTTTTTGTGTTTTTAACAAATCAGAATTTGTATTTTTAGCAAATCAGAATTTGTGTTTTTGGCAAATCAGAATTTGTATTTTTTGTGTTTTTTAGCAAATCAGAATTTGTTTTTTTTTGTGTTTTTAACAAATCAGAATTTGTGTTTTTAGCAAATCAGAATTTGTATTTTTTGTGTTTTTGGCAAATCAGAATTTGTATTTTTTGTGTTTTTAGCAAATCAGAATTTGTATTTTTTGTGTTTTTGGCAAATCCGAATTTGATTTTTTGTGTTTTTTAGCAAACCAGAATTTGTATTTTTTGTGTTTTTAACAAATCATAATTTGTGTTTTTAGTAAATCAGAATTTGTATTTTTAGCAAATCAGAATTTGTATTTTTTTTTTAAAGTAAATTGGAATTTTTATATTTTTTTGAGTTTTTGGCAAATCAGAAATTAACGATTAATTGCCAATAATTAATATTAATAAATTTGCTTAGCTTAAAAATTGTGTAAAATAGACACAAAATTGTATTTAAAAAATAGTAAGAAATCCTTCGAAAATATTTAATTATTAAGAGAACAACTTTAGTTTAGCAACTAATTAAATATCATATTTTTTCTTATGGTTCATAAATATAATTTCCTCATTTTTCCTTTAGTTGGAGCAACAATTGACAATATTGGAGCAAAGTCACTATCGGGATCAATTGATGTCGCATTTAGGAAACCATCATTCATCAATGGCAACGACGAATGCCATGACCACCCATTCGGCACCATTAAGTCCAAATGAACATTCTTCGACAATTGTGGATCAAAATCAAAATTCCTCCTCAATTTTGAGCCAATTGTTATCAAAATTGCTGCCAAATTCATCAATTGTTGCTGATCAGTTGGTAAGTGGCACAATGGCATCCATACATTTGTATTTATAATTCCATTTTAGCCCGTCCAAATGGCCAATAATCAGCCACCATCATTGCCAATAAAAACATCACCCCCTCCATTGGCCCCTTTCTCAACATTTGGCACTCAAATGGAAATTTTGATGAACCAACCACAATTTGGGGAGAGGACAGCAGAAAGGGAACCATCATCGGCTGATTTGATGATGATGGGCCCAATTCTCCTTCAACAACTTCATCAAAGACAACAACAAAAGGAGGATGAAAACAATGCCAATGCCACTCAACAAATTGCCGCCGCTATTGTCCAAATTCAACAGTCATTGGTGGACAATTCCGAACCTGAATTGGCCGTTGTTTGAATTTTTGGCATTGGCATACTGAAGAGCAATTTAATAATAATTTTAAATGATTCGTTGATCTATTCCCTTTCTCCGTTCCCCAATTTTCATTTTTTCCCCTCTATTTTACTTTTTACCAAAGAAAGATTAATTAATTTTGAGCATTTTATTAATTTTTTAACATTTTCAATTTGTTGTAATTAATTGTTCATATTTCTATTCCTAGAATATTTTCATCCCAAATAGAAAAATATGTTAATACTATAATTTCAGTTCATTGACAAAACGGATTATTGTTAGAAAAATATAAAATTTCTAATAGAATTCTAATTTAATTAATTTATTAATCTAATATTGTTTCCTATTTTTACATCCTTCCTTTTCAAATAAGCGATTATTTTTCTGAATATTTTATTAATAAATTAATTTGACATGCAAATTGTAAATATTATATCGAATTTATTTTAATTTTTAAGAGAAATTAGTGGAATAAAGTTTTAAAATTTTGTTAGAATTTTCCTTATCATTTCATTATAATATTTTGTTGGGAGTTGGGACTAAAATTTAAAGACTGGAAATAATTTCTGATGCTAATAATTGGATCAAAGAATGCTACTTTTTAGGTTGGATAAATTTAGAAAAAAAATATTTCATTATATTTAGATTTATTTGTATGGTATAAAAAATGAAATCAGATCAAATTCAGCAAAATATTAATTTTAAATTTTAAAATGTCACTATTTTATGCTTTCTGATTTAGATCAAGGCTATGATGAAAATGAAATTGTAAAAAATTTAGACGATGAACAGCAAAAAGTCAAATTAGAGCAATTTTCACATTTATGGCAATAGAAAAAAATTCATTAATAATTTTTGCCATTTATTAGGAAATCATAAGCTAGGTACGAGCCTTATGATTAAAGTGATAAATTTAATTTCCTATATATAATTTACCGTGCTGATTGCCCTCAATTAATTAAAAATATGTTATTCTTATTGGAGAGTTGGAAACTCTTCCAATAATTGTTTCTGAATTAACAATTTTTGGCAGCGAAAATTCACCGACCATAATTTATTATTTAATAATTATTTTTTCAATTGGATTATAAAAAATTATATTAATTTAGGGAAATTTTAAATTTATTTAATTAAAAACTAAGATTTTTTCATAAATAGGATGAAGGCCATTGATTTTTCTCAGATAAAATTTAATTTTTCTATATTTTATCTAAAAATTTTGACATATTTAGGAATTTCATTTTGAATAATTCTAATATAAATAGCTTGTTTCGACTTGATTTTCAAATAATTTCTATTGAATTTAATTCTTTTTTTTTTAAAAATTATAAGATTTAAATTTTCGTTTAAGATTTTTTAGAAATTTATATTATTTCAACAAAATAAATAAAATTTATAACTAGATTATACACTTATAATTTTGATTATTTTTTTTTATTTATTTGTGGAAATAAATTTTAAACTTGAAAATAAATTTATTTATCCCCATAAAGCAAAATATTTTGATATAAAAATTTTCAGTATTTTATTAGATATTTTAATTATTCCAAAGCTCATATCAAATAAACATCAAGTTATCAATTTGATAGACCAAATATGGAACAAACAAAAAGGAAGCAAGCATTCCTTTTTTTCAAAAATAAATACAAGGGCCCTAAAATTAAATTTTATAAATAATTATTAAAAATAATTTAATCATTTTATATATTTCATAAATAATTCATTTCTTTAGTCTTTTTATTAAAAATAATATTTTTATATAAATAAATTTATCTTTATAAAAAATAACATTTATTTGCTTTATTTTATGTTCTCTTATTTTTTTTGCCTGTTCCTTTTTATTAAATCTTAAGTGATTAAAAATATTTGTTATAAAATAATAGCGTTTTAATTTGGAAAAGTTTGACAATCATTATAAAATTTAAAAAAGATGCATAAAAATCAATTTCGGTGAAATAATTTCAAAGAAACGGTAAAATATTATTTTTAAAATTAGCTATTTCTCGTATATTTTGTTCTTTTAAATATTGTACATCAATCGACGCGTCTCGATGAGCTCTATAAAATAGCTAAATGGTTTGGGGGTCTGGGATCAAGCACTAACAAGTTATAATCAAAAAACCGATCTCTCGGCAAAAGAACCCAATCTCTCGGCAAAAAAACCCAAATCACTCGGCAGAAAAATCCCCACCCATTTTTCATTCATAAAATAGAAATTTTTTAAAATTATAGAACTATCGACTTCTTTCCTCAGATGTTTCCTAAACTAATCCGCTGTTTTTAGATGGTATTCGAGCAACTCTTTCGGCGCTCAAATTAAATATTAATTATAATTAATTATTAATTACCATTAAGCAATTTTAATGTATTTAAATGTTTGCAATTTAAATCATAAATTTATTTTCATTCTTTATTCTTAATTAAAATATTTGAATCTCATTATGTTTTCATTAATTTTAATAATATATTTAATATTATATTTTAAAAATATTCAATTATTCAAATTAATTTTCTTTATATAATCCAATTATTCAATTCTATAAAGAGATAATATTAATTTGGCAACAAAAACACTGAATTTGGCAACAAAAATATTTAATTTGGCAACACGTATAAATATATTTAATTTGGCAACAAAAATACTGAATTTGGCAACAAATATACTTAATTTGGCAAAAACAATAAAAAATTATATTCGCTCGTTATAATCAATGCAAACCGGTTTGAAATGAACAAAAATTGGATTAATAAATTAAAAATTGATGGAATATTAAATTTTTTGAGGGTGCACAGGATATAGCCGGATATAGGTGAATTTGAGGGGATTAAAACGGATTAAGCCCCAAAATTGTTAGGAAATGGCCCGGACGACTACTGGAAGGTCGGGTAAGACGGCCGAAGGCCCTGAACGTGCGAGGGATATAGCCGGATATAGGGGGATTAAGGGGATTAAGGAATACTAAGAAGGCGGATTTAAGGGGATTAAGCCCCGAAATGGATGGGGAATAGCCCAGAGGGCCTTTGAAAGGTCGGAGAAATGCCTGAGGGTGTGCAGGATATAGCCGGATATAGGTGGATTTGTTGGATATAAGGGGGATTAAGCCGGATTAAGCTTAGTTAAGGGCTAGGTATTAGGGTTATGGTTAGGGGCCGGCATGGGAGCTAGGGGTTTAGGGGTTCGGAGCACACGGGATATAGCCGGATAAAGGGGGATCAAGTATCAAAATGGTGGGATTAATGCGAGAAATGGAATGGAAGTGAAGAGGAAGCATGCCGAAGGCACGTGGGCCGGGCCAGATGCCCAGATGTTCGTTTTAAAGGCCAATTCAAAATCGACGGCACAAATTTTCAATTACAAATAATTTGGTTCATTTGCAATGTTTTCCTTCTTCTTCATAAAAATACTTGAATCTGTTTTTTTAACCAATTTTGCACCATTCTTTTATTATAATTCAATTTATTTTCATTCTTTATTCTTTTTATTTAAATTCATTTATTTTTTTTTTAATTTTCCTATTATTTCTAAGGCCATTCTTTTAAAATTAATTTCCTACATATTATTCAATTTTATCAAAATATTAAAAATAAATTAATTATTTGAAAATTTGTTGTAATTTTTTTACAATATGAATTAATTTTAATTTCTTTTTTTTATAAAAAAATAAATTTCACTAATTATTTTTCAGGTAATCGATTAGCTTCGGTTTCAATTTTCAAGAAGGATTTAAAATTTAAGACAATTTTATTCCATTATTATATACATTCTCATTCTTAATTCTTATCATTTTAATTTCATTATTTTTCAATATTTTTAATTTTCATTTTCTTTTATAAAATTAAATAAACCAATGCCGCTTTTTCAGTACTAAGGTATTTTAAATTCATATATTATTGTATTAATTAACTTTTCGTTAGAATTAAATATTATATAATGGATATAAAATTTTTTTACAATATCCATTATTTTATTCCTTTTTTTTATATTTTTTGTTTAATGACATTTATATTTTTTTTAAAGTTATTCTTATCATAAATAATTATTCGGCATTCTGCTCTGGACAATTTCTTACATAAGCTGAGTCGATTACTGCGAAGCTTAATAAAGATCATTTTAATTTCTTAATTCAAACATTAGTTTAAATTTTAATTTCATAATTACTTCATTATTTTAAAATTTAATTTCATTATCCATTTATCATTTAGATTTTATTTCTTAAAACATTCATTGGTTTAAATTTTACTTTCATATACTTTGCGATTTCTAAAATTTTATTCCCTCTGGCGTTCGTATTATAAAATAAATTATAAATAATTTTCAATTACAATTAAACAATTTTATAATGGATTTAAAAATTTTACGTTTTTAATCCATTATCATATTTATTTTCATTATTTATTTTTATCATATCACATTAATTTGAATATGCCTTCTTTTCAAATATTATTTCGCTTTATCTTATATAATTTATCAAAAATAAATTTATATCCTAAAATTTATTTAAAAACATTTTTTGACTTTTCATTACAAATTAATTTTAATTTCATCTTTAAAAAATTTTTAATTAAAATGTTACTTATCATATCCCAAAAATATCTAAAATTTAGAAATTTTAGAATTATTTTTAAAATAATAATTAATTTTATTGTAGGATTTTTTCTTATTTTATTTCCAATTATGTAGAAATATCGCCCTTATTTCTAATATACATTCAAAATCATTATTTTTTTTTACTTATTATTATTTATAAAATAAAAAATATTTTTTAATCCCAAATATGAACTTGTTATTATTTCAGATTCAAAAGCTCATTATTTTTGTAAAAAAACATTGATATTACGGAGAAATTATTGAAAATGCTAAAAAGATTATATCAGTTCAGAATTATATCCTCGACACCCAATCATTTTCCAATCGATAGATCTCATCGAGATGTATAAATTAATGAATATTTATCATGTTTTAATCAATAATTAAGTGTATTAAACTGTTTAAACAATGGTTCAAAATTACAAGTTAATAATGGATAAACCTATGACAAATCAAAAATCATTATCAGATCAGGTCCCGTATGCAAAGAGAATTGTAAGGTTATTTGACAACGGGTTCGTTGTCATTTAACAACGAACCTTGGTCCGAGGCATCGTAAGAGTTGGTTGTCAGTTGACAATCAACTTTCCCTTGTATTCATTGTTAACAATGTTCTTTGCATTTACAACGGGTTCTATTCTCTATTCACATTGTCATTTAACATGGAACCCGTTGTTAAAATTTTCTTTGCATACCGGCCCGTGATGTGTCTTTATAAGTCTATTGATTGAATATAAGTATTATGGGTCTTCGGTAAACCACTGAATCCTCACGATCTTTTCGGTATATTAAATCTTCTTGGCAAAATTAAATATTCCATTCAAAAACACAGTTTTTTAATTGTTTTATCATCAATTTTGTTGCACATTTTACAAATTGGCATGTTCTTTGATTGGTTTTATCTAGTTAAAATATTTCGGAGTTTTATATTTTATTCCGATTAATTATTCCAATTTTATTATAGCTTTGTCGACGACACCAGCTAATTTTTTCACGCAAGAGCATTATGTCGATGATGCCGTTGCTCTTATTTGTTAGATCCATCCTAATTTTCCTAATTTATAAAGATAACAATTTTCACAAAGGATGGGAGAATGGTTGGAAAGCAATGAAACAAAATTCATCTCCTCCTCGGCGCGACGCTCCTACAAAATTAAGAAAAATTGAATGCGAATTAATTTAATGAACATGTGGCAGCCGATTTCGGAAATTGGTCTTTCCCGAGAAAGGACAGGCTTTTAACTAGTCAATTTTGGGAATTTCCAACCAATCCCGGAAACTTGATAAATTCTATTCGATCATTCATCAATGATTAAAATCGGGAGTCCATTCTGCTTTTGCGCTGATGATGAAAAAAACTTTAAACAAATCGATGGGCAATCCAATGAAATGTCGACAAATTTGCCATTTTGCTCATCAGGATCCAGTATTTCAAGCAAATGCACTCGATGGATCATCACCATCTCTGCCTGTAAAAATTATTTAATTTGTTATTTATAAATCCCAAAATTTCACTTGGTTCCTTCAATGCTTCCAATCCTTTGATAAGAATCAATCATAAATAAAAAGAATTTGAATTAATTTATTAATTAGGAAATCAATAAACAAATTAAATTTTCAGATTCTGATTAATCCTATTCAAGAGTTTGTGTTCTTTTCGCAGTATAATGCGAAGTAGGAATCAGGGATGAGGGTTGTCAATAAAAATATTTATTGGAAATCCTTTTTGTGCCTCATCGGAAGAAAATTTTAAGACTCGCATGAGAGAAAAATTTAGATCAAAAATGGATATAAAGAGTAAAAAATTTTGTAAAAATTGGTAATTTGGGGAAAATTTTAATTAAATTTAATTTCCTTTCTCCCAAAAATGGTCAAAAATATGGTAAATTTGACTAAAAAATTGCCAAAATCCAGCTTAAGTTAGGAGCTTGAGCTCAAGGAAAAGGTCGAGGAAAAGTGCTCGACCTGGACGCCTGCTGGACCCAAGATTTTCCAACTCGACCTGGACCTGAGTTTGAGCTGGACCTAAATTTTCAACTCGATCTGGACCTGGATCTTGAGCTCAAGGTCCAGAACGACATTGAGCTCAAGGTCTAACTTGAGGTCTACCAATCTCTGGAGGCATAGGCCGTCGCCGAAGTAATGCCGTTGATAATATATTTTAGTAAATTTCGATAATTTTTTCAAAAAATATAATAATTTAATAATGGATTTAATATAATTTAAATAAATTAAAATAAAAATTTACCATTGGTGCCAGCTCTCGATAATATTCGTCGTGACCTATTAAAGCAAAAAACAAATCCATATACAATAGAAATGCTAACTAATTTCATGGCAGTTCTTTTTTTTCCTAATTTCGTCCATTTGGTTTTTTGGTGGAATATCTCCAAAATTTGTTCTTAATGTATCCGCAAGAAGAATTTTTGCCATTTCCAAATTGCCACTTTCGTCACGGAAAAAAATTATCATGTCCATATATAAAGGTTGATTCACAGGATTTGAATGGGAAAAAAATATGATTAATAATTGAATAAGTTTCATCTAAGTTAAAAATTATATAATTATATATATGTAAAGTAAAAATCAGCTCGAATATTGATCGGCGAGAAAATCTTAATTTTTATCCCAAATGGAAATGTGAAATGATATTCATGTTTAATTAAAAGCAATATACCAAAGATATTATAATTACGATAAGAATTATTACTCAATTTTCTCCATTTTTTAAATATGTAATATATATATATATAATTGCATAAAAAAGGAAAAAAAGAATAATTCACTTGTTAATCAATCCTTCTGAACAAATTTTCCCACCGGCTAAATAAAAATCACTATGTTTTATATTTTCTTTTGCTTGCATGGGCATCTTCGGCGGGCGGAATTGCCGGCTGCTGGTTTATATTTAAAATTAATAGCAGAGATAGCTTCGCCGTAGCTTATTCAATCAAATCGGTCAATGCTCAATTCTTGATAAATGGAGTGAAAGAATACAAAAAGGTGTTTGGAATTAAAAAATGTGATTGGAAAATTTATGGGATTTTAATCGATTTGCGAACTATTTTTGTTTTGAATTATTTAACAAAAACGCCATAAACGTATAGAACACCACCAAATCGAAGGAATATTTTATTATTTTTATATTTACTAGTGTGAATGAACTGTATTTAAAAATAATATTTTTAAATCTGAACCAATTCATAATTTGTTTATATAGGGCCGTTTTCAGCAGGTTCTGCATCTACTTTTCCTGAATTCCATCAAGCGGAAGGAAAATTTGATTATTTTTCAGTTGAAGGAATTATATATAAATAAAATAATGTTATTCAATATGATTGATTGAAGCAATCCCAATGAAACCTCATAACAATTTATTCCTAAGGAAGGAAACGAAATATTTGAGAGATGAGAGGTAAATTTGTAAGGAACTGGAAATGATTTAATTAAGTGCAAAATTGAGGGTTATACAATATTTTAATTTTATTTATTATATAAATTCGTAAAATGATTTTTAGAAAAATTACATCAATTTTAAATAAATTTAGATAAATAAAATTAAAATAATGGTTATTGCCATCTATTTTTTTTTTTTTTGAAAATTGACTAAGTTCCAATAATCCATTTACATTTAGAAATTGATGAATTTTTAATTTATAAGGGATTGGTAAAAAAATGAAAAATTGATCAAAGTTTATAGCAAAATTTATTTACTAATAAACGAAAAAAAGGATTTTGATACTCGCATCTGGCCAATTCCATTTTAATTGTAAAAATTTGCATAAAATTAATTACTCTAATTAGTTTACCGTAAATTTCCTATTAGTAACCCCGGGGTTACTAATTTTCAGAGACCCTCTGAGGTGGGAATTTTTCTGAAATTTTTGCGACAAAAAAATGCTTATTTCGGCTTAATTTTACCTACTAATTGGTTATTTCTACTAATTGGTTATTTTTGACAAAAAAATTTTTTTGGGAGGAAGGGGGGGGGGTTACAAATAGAGAGGGTGTTTCTAATAGAGAGGGGGTTACTAATAGGAAATTTACGGTAATGCTCTTAAATAACATCCATTTTTAATTAAATTTAATTTTATCAATTAATGAAATAAAAATAAATAGGAATAATAAAATTGGATAAATATTCAGCTTTATTTAACTAAAAAAATTTTAAAAATTTTTTGGTGCATCTGCTTCCTCAAAAAACATTTCGCACTAATCAAATTTGATCAAACTCAAATATTCAAAATATAACCTATTTTAATACAAAAATAAGAAATTGTTAAAAACCAAAAAAAACTAAAAGTAATAAAAATGGCATCCTTTTGCAGCAGAAGGAAAAATAAATTTACTAATAATTTTATATCGCTATCAATTTTTATAAATGATGTTATTGGATCCATTCACCATGGTCGAAGTGTTCGCCTGGCTTGATCGGCGCACATTGGCCAACAGCATAGAATTGACATGTTCCCACTTCAAACAATTGATTGAAACGAGTTACTTACCCAAACGCCCATATCATTTAATCCAAACCGCAATGCTGTATACCAACTATTACGACGGTAGTTGGCGCGGCTGTTGGGATGAATTATGCGGCTATCATAATCAGTATAACCAAGAGAGAAAGGTTTACACACACAAAATATACAACAATTTAAATTGAGAGAAATTTATAAAACGAATTGATCTGAATTGATCTGATCCGTGCTTCAATTTTTTTTACTTTTTCAAAAATTTGATTGGGACATTGGAACACGAATTCGATATAAATTTTGTCAAAAGCATCTTGATAAGATAATTCTGACTTTTACTTTGAAAACACAAACAGGGACAAAGAGCATATTTTGATTGGAAATTATTTATGGCCAATTATATATGTATTTGGTGCGGGTTGAAAAGTGGAATCGAATGGCTTAATATTCAATTTTTTGCCAAAATATAAACAAGAGTTTTGTCTTGATAAGATATTTTCACCTCCAAATTTGGATGTAATGAAATATTTGCATTATAAAAAATAAAGTTAATTTGATTCAACTCATCAAGCCAAAAAGCCATATTGGCCATATATAAAACTTTTAATAATAAAAAAACCCCATATGGTCCACCCACCCTTTGGTATTTTCACATGTTAAAAGTCGGCATTATCCTACTATAATGATCTAGAATATGACAAATTGAATAATAGATTCGTGTTTTATGCTCCCAAAAATATTATATTTATCAAAAAAAATTGAGATGGCATTCCGAAGATTGCCTTGATAGATACTTAAATTTGCATATAGCTATTTATTGACCACGCACAGCAAACATTGGAATACATTCATTCATTTTAAAATTATTTTCTATTATATGTATTTTTATTTATTTTTCCAGTTCTTGGCATTTTCATTTTACAATCATCATCACCGAGGTACCACATGGCTAAAATTGCGCTATGGGAAGACTAAAAAGAGGCCTGGTTTGTGTAAAAAAAATATTAAATTTGATTGTTCGCCATTTTATTCTCATAGTTGGTGGAATTGATCAGGCTGGTGTTAATGCATTCCTGAAGCGAAAGAAATGTTCCCCTTCGGTTGTGCCACCCATTTATGTTCGGTTCAGCGAAACATACATTTGCGTGGATATTTTCGATGAGATGAATTCAACTAATTGGTCTGCCTCGGCCATTGGTACACCAAATGAAGAAGAAGAGACAGTTTTCGGCATTGGCAATTTTGGCGGCACAAATGATGAATGTAGCAGCCAAAAGTATATATAGATAATTTATGGGAATCTTCCCTACTCTGTGGGTAAAGGACACAGCTGGGCGAACAGCTTTTATAAAATGAATGAAAAGCACTAAAAAGCATTTTCAGTGAATTTAATGTCTCTGATTAAAGAGCTTGAAAGGATCTATCGAATGATATAGAATTTATATAAAAATTAGTTTCAAATTCAAAAAAATATGGCCAAAAATATTGAAAAATGATGAAAAATGGGTGTAAAATTATTCTCGAATTGTGTATTTTCTGAAATACTGAACCGATTGCTTTTTTTATATACCATTCAATAGCCATGACTTGGCTCTTCATAATGGCATTTAATTGGTTGGAATCAGTTCAGCAATTGAATTAAAAAGTTATGAAACGCCAAACTTTTTGCGCAATTAGTTGGCCCCCACGCCCATTTGAGGTGTACACTTAATTTTTGCATAATTATTATTTAAGTAATGGCCGATTTGGGCAGCTGGCTTTTCCCATAGGAAAGATCAAGATTTTAGTTGGCCAATTTCTTTTGAATTTCCATTTTCTAGAGATAACAAAATATTCGACAGTAGGCGGCTCATTCGACACGGCAAAGTTATATCAATTCATGATTTTGAAAAAATTTTTCAAAAAGCCTCTAAATTCATATATAGCATCAAAATATGAATAAAAATTAAAAAATTTAAAAAAATGATGATAAAAAATTAAAGTAGTTTAAATTTATTTGATAATACTCCGAACAAAATTATTAAAAATATTTTTTTTAAATTTTTTTTATCTCATAAATTATTTTCTATCATTTGGAATTTAAATTCAAATTTTTTGTTGTAATCAAAAACAAAAATATTTTGGTTAAGTTGTGGCCAAAAATTGGGAAAAATTGTTTTTATTTTATATTTATGGCCAAATCTCGGCCAAAGCATTTCAGTTTTTTACGAGCTATAATTAAGGCTATAAATGTACTTATTATTTATTAGATTGATTAATTGGTTGATGTGATATGATGAGGTCGTAATCGTTGAGATGGAAATAGTCGAGATGGAAATGACCCCATCCACTTATTTTTGATATATTATTATTTATAAAAATTTGTTCATGTGCAAAAATTTAATTGATCTGACATCAGAATGGCAGCCCTATTGTTCGATAATTGCTTGCACATTATGCTATGAATTGTATTAAATCTTTTCATATATTTTCGTATAAGATCTCTGGCATTCATTTCTTTTTTGTTCATTTGCCACTTTTTTAATAGGAGAATGAAATATTTCCCTTTGTGTGTGTGAACTCAGCAGGTGCATTAATTCACACTTTTCTAAAGCAAGATGGCTTCTATCAAAAATTTTTCTAATTCAAAGAAATGTCATAAAAAAATTCAGATTTTTGGTTTTAAATTCAGACATTTTAAAAAATGCTTATAATTAATGAAAAATTAATTCGTGTACAAATTCATTTAAAAATCATATTTGTTAACACCCATATTTTTTTTAGCTTTTCTCACTCTGAAAGCGAAAAATTTAGAAAATTTTAAAGAAAATACAATTTTATAATAAATCAAACTTTTCACCAAAAATCAAGATAGTTAGAAAGCCCTACTTTAAAGACTGCCGATATTCTTATTTCTGATGCGGATAGCTAATTCAAAATTAAACCTTTCATATAATTAAAGAAGAATATAACTATCAATGATATTTTTCCTTCAATTCAATTCAATTCAGAATATAATACAATAAAAAATTAAATAATATTTCAATATTGTCCTAGTAAATAATTGTTTTTTAATTTTTTTTTTACCAAAATTTCCCACGTCTTATTTTTTTGTCTCGACTTTACAATGATTGTAAATATTAAATTCTTGTGTGGCCACAAATAAAAGTTCAACTATTTTATTTCATATTTGGTTTGATAAAACTTCTCAATAATCGAAAGTAAACAATAGATATTTTTTATAATGATTTTTGTCCTTCATTTTATCTTTTTTTAATAATTAATTTAACTAATGTTGATAAAAAATCAAACGATTTTAATGGTAACTCTACAAAATGTCGATTTTAAACAGTTTTTTTGACTTCTAATAAATTAGAAACCAATTTTATAGTCAACAAACCTTATACAATTTTATAGATCCCATTGAGACGCGTCTTTTGACATAGATATATATTTTTTGTTTAAATTGAAACTAAGCGAGTTAAACCGGTTGTACCATTTTCGGGTTATTTGTTTTTAAACTTTAATTTTAGGCCAATACCTGACATTTTATATAACATAAGATTTGTAGGGTCTAAAACTGGTTCCTGATTTAATAGAAGTCAAAAAATTTATTTCCACATAGGCATTTTGTAGTTCAGCGTATTTAAAAATTAAATTCATATTATTTTCAGAATATCATATTTTTATATCAAAATTAAAATTAATATTTTACCAAATGTCCAATTCTTCCTCATCATCTCCCTCCTCTTACCTTGTCCAAATGAATATCTGCGAATATTGGGTCATATTTTCGGCTCAATGTGTGTCATTGCCGTTGAATTTTGTCATACTCTTCTGTGCCATTTTCCAAAAGCGTCTTCTACGTATCAAATCCATGCCCGGCTCCATGTTTCTGTTTCTCACTTGCCAAACAATTGGCGCCCTTAGCAGTTTGCCATCGCACATACAGAAGGTCTTTTTTTGTACCGTATTTTTCCTATTTGAAGCCAATGGGTTTATAAATTTCAGTGTCTCTCTAGGGTGTTATTGTGGATAGTTTATCCCATTTATAATAATTATTCCGTGCATCAAAAAAATATTTTTTACATCAGCAGAAGCAATTTTTGCCTCAAAAATTGTTTTGGATTTCTAATAAATCATAACCGGTTTTAGACCATATAAATTTTATACAATTTTCTAAATTCATCCAGATGCGTCGATTGGTATATAAGTGTCATAGTTTGGGTCAAAAATAAAGGGTATTAAACCCTTTAAACCAAATTTTCAGTTTTTGGTTTTAAACCATAATTGGGCCAAAACTTGACATTTTTATACCATTCAATGTGTCATTATGAGATCTACACTAGGGTCAAAACCAGCTTCTGATTTATTAGAAGCCAAAAACTGTTTAGAGACATTTTGTGTTACACTTAAATTGGTTATTGGCTAGTTTATCCCTTTTATAAATTAATTAACCCGACAATTAAAGGTCTTCTCTCCATGGGATGTACTCAATCAAACAATGCTGCTGTTCTGGCTATTCGTGTTCAATGGCAATTATTATGCTGTTCGCCCTGCTATTCTTCTCCCATTGATGGTGGATCGCATTATTGCTCTCAAATATCCGGTGAAGCGTTGGCTTCGCAAATGGAATTTTGTTCTTGGTGTGGTTATGATTGTTGTGCTCTATTCCATCAGCATGGGATATTTCATAGCCGAATTGCCACTCAACTATGATTCTGGTGGCAAATATGATTTTTTAAATTTTGAAAATATAAAGAAATTTTTATTGATAATGATAATAAATGTAATTATTAAAATCAGAATAGGCGGAATTATTAAAATCAGAATAGGCGGAATTATTAAAATCAGAACAGGCGGAATTATATAAAATCAGAACAGGCGGAATTATTAAAATCAGAACAGGCGGAATTATTAAAAATCAGAACAGGCGGAATTATTAAAATCAGAACAGGCAGAATTATTAAAATCAGAACAGTCGGAATTATTAAAAATCAGAACAGGCGGAATTATTAAAATCAGAACAGGCGGAATTATTAAAATCAGAACAGGCGGAATTATTAAAATCAGAACAGGCGGAATTATTAAAATCAGAACAGTCGGAATTATTAAAATCAGAACAGGCGGAATTATTAAAATCAGAACAGGCGGAATTATTAAAAATCAGAACAGGCGGAATTATTAAAATCAGAACAGGCGGAATTATTAAAATCAGAACAGGCGGAATTATTAAAATCAGAACAGGCGGAATTATTAAAATCAGAACAGGCGGAATTATTAAAATCAGAACAGGCGGAATTGTTAAAATCAGAACAGTCGGGATTATTAAAATCAGAATAGGCGGAATTATTAAAATCAGAACAGGCGGAATTATTAAAATCAGAATAGGCGGAATTATTTAAAATCAGAACAGGCGGAATTATTAAAATCAGAACAGGCGGAATTATTAAAATCAGAACAGGCGGAATTATTAAAATCAGAACAGGCGGAATTATTAAAATCAGAATAGGCGGAAATATTAAAATCAGAACAGGCGGAATTATTAAAATCAGAATAGGCGGAATTATTAAAATCAGAACAGGCGGAATTATTAAAAATCAGAATAGGCGGAATTAATTAAAAATCAAATAAAAATTTATAATTATAAAATCGATAAAAATAATATAAATAAATTTATTTAAGTGAAAAAATGCGCTCCATTTGTTTGCATTGCGGATAAATACAAATTCGCACCACAAAACATATTAAAATTTGTTTTGGGCATGATAAATTTGGCAACTTCGATCATATTCTTTAAACTACTGAAAAATTCATCTGTTCATGGGAAATTGGTGAAAGGAATTATAATTTACTATTTTCTTTTATATTTTTTCAGAACAATCGAATCATAAAAATCACAATCCTTCTAGAAATTTTTTTGAATATTCTCCCTTCAACAGCATCTTTGGCTGTAACCCAGGTAACACAATGCTTTTTATATCATCTTAAATATAAATAAAAAAATTTTTTAATTTTTTTCAATGTATATAAATATTTTATGGATTAGTGATTAGTCAATGATATAAGTAGGGCTGGGATTTTTATTGTTAGCAATTTTTTTCGCTAATTTGAAATCAAAGTAAAACATATTTCTACAAATATTTTTATTAATTTTCATGATATTTTTTTAATATTCATCAATATTTTGCCATTTATTGGCCATCAATTTGGATATTAGCATTTTGAAAATTTATATCATTTTTTGTCATTAGAAGATTTTTATTAAATTTATATTTTTAGAAAATATATTGAAAATTTTTGAAAATTTTTTTAGAAATTTTTTGGGAAAAAATAGGTGGCGAAATTGATTTTGGAAATAAAAATTGCGAAAAAAAATGATTATAATTTTTTTTTGAAAAATTTATCAATCTCTATAATAAAGTGATTTCGTAATGATATTTTTTGTATAAAAATAATAACGAAAATATGAATAAATTGTTATTGTGAGTAATAGAAAAATTTTTGCAATTTTTATTCTACTAATATTTTTTTTTAATTTTCAACAATATTTCATCAATATTTGTGCATTTTTGTCAATATATTGCGATGCTTTCATCAATATAAATCCTAGCATTAGATATAAGCATTTATTTAAATTTAGTCAAAAACCTGATGAAATTCAATATCTGTGAGCAAAAGATGCTGTTTTTTCCCCTTTGCTTAATATCCAAAATTCTATTTTTACAGCTTACCGGTTTTAATTCTTCTCATTATATTGGCATTTTTGAAGTGATGCTGAGCTATGTGGACAATGCCCTTTGTTCCATTTATTATGCAAAGGCATTTTTGAAGTGTTTGAATGGAGAAAAGGTGCAATTAAGCACATCAGTGAACAGTCAATTCCAAGTTTCCGTAATGAAATCCTCATCAATGAAAGCAAAATCGATTACTGTCAATGGGAATGTGAATAAAAATTGAGGAAATATTCTAAATGGAAAATAGAATTTGAAATTTTATTGTTATTATTTTTCATTCATTTTAATTTTTGCATATTTTTATTAAACTAAATAGAAACAAAGAATGAAAAGAAAAGCCATTCCAACCAAGGGGAATGTATAATTGGGTCAACTTTGCCAGAAAAACATTTTTAAATGTTCAAATTTGACCCTTTAATTTCCTATTTGCTTTTTATCATATCTTAATTAATTAGTTTTTTAAATTTTATAAATTTAATTTGTTTATTTTTTCCTTTAAATTTCAGAAAATACAATTATGGACATATTACCAACTATTTACATTCATTATTTCCTCTCTTTTTATAAAAATTGCATCAGATTCCTTAAAATTAAGAATTAGGACTGGCTTAATTATTTTAGTGAAAAGCCGACGAATTTTATATGCTGAAGTTTTGTGACCTTAACTAAATATTTTTAAATTATTATTTCATAATAAATGAACATTTATTTATGAAATTAATATATATTATATATATGAATAAAAATTTAAATAATTTATGCATACAATATTTATGTATATGAATCAATCAATATTAAAATATTCCAATATTCGCTTTAATATTGCATTATTTAACTTTGTTGTATTTGTTGTGCATTTGCTGGTCCGACTTGAAATACTCTTTCGGGGCATTCTACTTTTGTCATCAATTTCTTCATAGAATGTATAATTGTATCACGATAGGGTTTATTGATGATCATTCCAATGATTGGATTCAAAATTGGTGGCCAACATTCAAACATATTCGCATAAAAGAATAAAACATCTCTATTCATATTCATATTCTCAATCATGAAAATTGCACCGAAACATATGAATGCCAATATAGTTAAAGGGAATATGGCCTAAACAATTAAATTAAAAGTAAATTCATTTAATTTATTTGATAAAATTTTGTTATGTTATGATATATTCTTACGATATAATAAGCGTAAAAAAGATCGGATTTACAGTTTTTAACTTTCATTCTATTAAGGGACAATTTTTGGTTAAAATTTTACCTTGGGTTGCGAGGAAATTTGTAACTGAAATTTTTCCCTGGTTACTAGTCTTTTTATGTAAATAAGTTTAAATTTTTCTCCAGGGGATCATTTTGTCTAAAATTTTCTGGCTTTAATTTTTCATGCTGAATAATTTTTGACTTATTTTCTCTCTGCGGTACTATTTTCAGCTAAATTTTTTTTCTTTTTAGCAAGAAGGTTTAAAAATTGATGAAAAAAAAGTATTGGAAATGTTATTTGAATTTTTTTGATATTTTATGAAAATTTTAAATTTTTTTTATTTTTCTAAAATATCGATTAAAATCGAGATCCTCAAGTAAAACCGACTTTTAACTAGGCAATCATAATTTACAATAAATTTTAGAAACTGACAATCAAAATCAGCGTTAAGGTTAGTTGTTTGTTCAATTTTTTCAATCGTTCATTAATAGAATTGGAACTAATGAATCGAATCATTTGTATGGCACAAAAAATGTTGATGCATAGGAATAGTAATGTTGAAAAATGCATCATATGGGAATATAAAGCGCCAGTTCCATCCTAAACAAATAAATAAATTTATGAATCACATAATCAATTGTTTTGTTTAAATATTTGTATTTATTATATACATTTTTATTATATTTATTTTATATTATATTTAATATTTATTTATATATTATATTTATTTTCTATTATATTTATTATAATTTATTATATTATTATATATTTTATATTTTATATGTCGTAGGAGAAACTGAAATTCAGGTTAGAATTATTATCAGAACAGTCAGAATTATTATCAGAATATAACCAGAACAGTAAAAAATAAGGTTTTAATCAGAATAATATTAGAAAGCAAAATTCAATGATAGTAATTCTAACTGTTCTGATAATAATTCTGACTGTTCTGATTTGGTTCTGACCCATTCTGATTTGATTTTCCACTATTCTGATTTTATTTTCCAGCTTCAATCAGTATTGGCCGAAAATCGGCCATAATTAGTTTTGGCTAGCCATAATCAGTTTGGCCGAAAATCGGCCAAAATCAGTTTTGGCCGGTAATCAGTATTGCCCGTAACATATCTGGATTTACGCTTATATCGGCGATAATATATGCCGAATAATTGGATCCATTCATAAATATTGATGAATTTGCATAGAATATAGGATTCAAAATGCCTGCAAATAAAAATCGAATGATCATTGCAACAATGAAGATTGGAAGCAATAATAAAATGATATAACGCGAAAGATTCATTCGATATTTTCTTAAATAATTGCAATATATAATTATGTATTTTTTAATTCAATTATTTATTTTATAATTTATTTAATTATTATTTTTTAGAAATTAAATTTTTAATAACATTTAATCCGAAAAGAAGTGTTTTTCTCAAACCTCAATGTCGCATTGTTATTGGGTGATATATTTACAATGAAAATTCATATGGATTTGATTTTGAATATTTATTAAATAAAATTTTAAATTTTTTAAAATATTAAATTTTTTTCTAATAATTTATGCCTGCTTCTGGGCATTTTATTTATTAATTTCACAATTAAAATGCTCAAAAAAGTTAAATAACAAGATAAAACGACAAAGAAGTTTTAAAAGATTTTATATTTCATATTACCACATTTTAAGAGATACCGGGTATATATACTGTGTTTTTGTACCCAAATATCGGGTTTGCATTTTGGATTGGCGATTACACCCCTGTAATAACTCACTTGACTAAAATCAGATATCTGTACAAAAACTGGACAATGATGCTGAATATTTCGAAATAGACAATGAATAAATACAGAATACAATGCCAAAGTGGATTAAATGATGCAGGAAATAGCACTTCCAAATATTGTGAAAAATATCCCTCATATAATAGCACAACTTTGTTATCATCATCGAAATAATTCACAAATAACTGAATTTATCTAAGTAAAACACAATAAAAAAAATATGTTAACCGGTTCACCAATGGTCATAACGGTGAGGAATAGAATGTCCACTGCGCATGTTTGCAGCAGAATTCTGCTGTGGATAAACATTTTTTTGCGAGTTTTCTTCAAAATCATCCAAATGAATGCGACATTCAGGCAGAAACCAAGTGGGGGCAAAATGTGGGCATTCCAGCGATGCATAATTTGATAATCGGCATTCATTTATGAATTGTTTTTTTTGGTGCTAGGTCAATTCCACAATTCTGCAATTATAGGCGCTTTCGATTTATAACAAGTCAGAAAACGGTTTTAGACCCTACAAACCTTATACCATTTTTTTGATATCATCGAGACGCATCGAATGGTATATAATTTGTTATGGTTTGGCCTAAAATAAAAGAGTTAAAAACCAGAAATTGAAAAATGGTTTAATACCATTTAATTTTAATTAAACCCTAAAAAATTATATGCTATTCGATGCGTCATGATGAGATCTACAAAATTGAATAAGATTTATAGGGTCTATATCCATTTTCTGATTTATTATAGTCGAAAATGCCCATAATTGCAGAATTGTGGAATCGCCCATAATTGCATAGCCCTTTGTTTTGTGGAATCGACCACGGACGTTTTTTTTTTTTGAAATTGTGAATTACGCTGACCAATAAAATGCCAATCCCCATTAAAAGTTACAAAATGCAAATGAATAAATAGTTTTTGACTCAAAAACCTTGTTCTAATTTAAAGATTTCATCGAGACATATTTTTAGACAAATACAAATACGTAGTACGTACTAAGTTTAAAATGAAACTGAGTCAGTTAAATCGTTTAAACCATTTTTCCAATTTTTTGGTTTTAAACCTCCCTTAATTTTAGGCAAAAATCTGATATTTTATAAAACTGTGAGATTTACAAATTGATATAAAATTTGTCGAGTCTAAAACCGATTTATGATTATTAGAACTCTTTAGTAGTGGCATTTTGTTGGGTTTAACGAAAAATTCAAGATTAATTGTCTAATTTATAATTTCTTTAAAAAATCGAAATTTTAATTTCACTAAAAAATAAATGTAAAGACAAATGTTACCATAATTTTGACTCCTTTTTAAATATGGGAAATTTTTTTAAACAAATTTTTCACAAAATGAATCGTCAATTTTTATACCAAATTTGGCTATAACAAAATATTATTGGTTTAAGCTTTGAGTTAACAAATGACATGAGGATGATTTTTTCATTTTTTGCCTTTAAAAATGCTAATTAACAATGTTTTTGTATTAATTAATTGGTCAAATATCCTAAAGTATATTATAGTCTAGCAATTTTGGACAATTTCCAAAAGAAAAATTTCCTGTCAACATATTTACAATATTTTTCTTGACATTTTAAAATGTACATTAAAATATTAAACGTCAATCAAGAGACAATTTGAAAATAAAAAAGTGCAAACCTATAGTCAATAAAGATTATTAAATTTTAAAGTTGGCTGAAAATACATTGAATTACTCTAAAATTTTGTACCCAATATTTTATGAATCATGACTATAAAAATGCTTTTTAATATCATTTAAAATGCAAATAAAATTTTTATTTTTTTTTGATTTTTATATAAATATTTTATGGATTTGTCAGCGATATAAATAGGGCTGGGATTTTTATGGTTATCGATATTTTGTTCGCGAATTTGAAATCATAATTAAAAAATGTTTTACAAATTTTTTTTAATTTTCGTGATATTTTTTTAATAACATATCTCCAAAATGATTACTCTGGATGGATCATCGGGTTCTTTATTTATTCTTCGAAATGTTAAAAATAAATTTTATTTATTTGGAACTAGTAATATTCTAACATAAGAATTTTTTTTGAAATTCAATTTAGTTATTTTCGGTTTCGATTAAAATTTCGGTTTTGATTTTTGCTAACGTTGCCAATTTTATTTTCACAAATTCATATTAACCATATTTTATTCATTAATTAACATTAGAATATTTAATTGGAAAAATCAATGGATACAAAAGTTTGATTAAAAAAAAGAAGAAAACAATTAAAAATTGAATTCAAGTAGAATTAATAAATCAATCCCGTTCTATTATTTTTAAAAATAACCGCATATTTGATAGAGGCTAAATGAATTAAAATGTAAATTAGAATTCTATTACAAAATTTTATTGTTGGGTTGCCTAAATTCGGTCATTTTGAATGAGCTCATCAAAAGAACTAGCACATTTACTATTTAGGGAACGAGGGAAGAAGGAAATTTGCTAGGAATTTTGACAATTAATTACAACAAATGGAGGGGATAAAATGCTCTCAAAAAATGAATTCCTTCTTTGGATAAAAAGGAGGGAAAACAATGAAAATTATGGGGAAAAAGATCATCGAATCATTCAAAATTTTTATTAAATTATTCCATAAATTGCCCTTCAAAAGCCTTCAAACAACGGCCAATTCAGGTTCAGAATTGTCCACCAATGCCTGTTGAATTTGTTGTTGTTGCTGAACAGCTTGTTGGACAATGGCCGCTGCAATTTGTTGAGTGGCATTGGCATTGTTGGCATCCTCCCTTTGTTGTTGCCTTTGTTGAAGTTGTTGAAGGAGAATTGGGCCCAACATCATCAAATCAGCCGACGTTGGCTCCCTGCCATTTTCTGTTACTGTCCTTTCCCCAATTTGTTGTTGGTGAATCAAAAATTCCATTTGTGTGCCAAATGTTGAGGAAGGAGGACCCAATGGAGGTGGTGATGTTTTTATTGGCAATGATGGAGGCTGATTATTGGCTATTTGGATGGGCTAAATGGATTAATATTATTAGTGAATTCCAATGTTCAACCCACCAATTGATCAGCCACAATGGATGAATTTGGCAACAATTTTGACAGCAATAATTGGGTCAAAACGGAGGAGGAATGTTGTTGATCCACTAATGTTGGGGGATGTCCATTTGGACTCAATGGGGCCGAATGGGTGGTGGCATTTGTTGACAAATGCTGGCCGCCCAAATGAAGCATTAATTGATCCCGATGATGGCTTTGCTCCAAAATGGCCAATTGTTGTTCCAACTGAAAAAATGTGCAATTTATTTTTGATTTAATTTTTTTTTTGACTTTATTAACAAAAATTTTGATTTTATGGAAAAATCTGATTTGCGAAAAAAACAAAACTATAAATAATAATAATCTTGAAAAATAGTATAAATTCTAATTCGTAAAATACATAAAAAATTCTGATTTTAACATAAACACAATTTCTGATTTGCGAATAAATACAAAACAGAATTTCTGATTTGCTAGAAACAAAAAAAAATACAAATTCTGATTTGGTAAAAACACGAAAAATATAAATCTGATTTGCTAAAAACACAAAAAATACAAATTCTAAAAAAACAAAAAATACAAATTCTGATTTGCTAAAAACACAAAAAATACAAATTCTAAAAAACACAAAAAATACAAATTCTAAAAAACACTCTAAAAAACACAAAAAATACAAATTCTAAAAAACGCAAAAAATACAAATTCTAAAAAACACAAAAAATACAAATTCTGATTTGATAAAAACACAAAAAATACAAATTCTAAAAGAACACAAAAAATACAAATTCTGATTTGCTAAAAACACAAAAAATACAAATTCTGATTTGCTAAAAACACAAAAAATACAAATTATGATTTGCTAAAAACACAAAAAATACAAATTCTGATTTGCTAAAAAGACAAAAATACAAATTCTGTTCTGATTTGCTAAAAACACAAAAAAAAAAAACAAATTCTTATTTGCTAAAAACACAAAAAACACAATTCTGATTTGCCAAAAACACAAAAAATACAAATTCTGATTTCTAAAAACACAAAAAACACAAATTCTGATTTACTAAAAACACAAAAAAAACAATATAATTTAATTTTGTACTAATTTATATAAATTTTTTAAATTTCCTGATGAGGCTATTCCACAATCTTCAATATTATTTCTCTCACCTGTTGTTGTTGTTGCTGAGCATAAAGTTGCAACATTTGAAGGCGTTGCATTTCGAGGGCGGCAGCCGCAATTGCCAATGAATTATTTTGTTGAATTTGCTGGGATGGCGCAAATTGGGGTGAACCAATTGGAGGAATAGCCGCAGAAGAAGGAGTTGAGGAGGCCAATAATCTTAAAAAGAAAAGAATTAAAATGAATAAAATAATTAATGTTTATTGGTATTTTTGTTAATAATTTTTTTCAGTTATTTAATAAATGTTGATAAATGATGATACCATTATTTGATGCTAAAACTCACTGGCTTGCCAAATGACTGAGCAAATTGAGGCCTGTATCATTTAAGTTAGCTGCTGGAGTGCCAATGCCATTATTGACACCCAATGAAGCCATCAGAGGATTGTTTGTTTGGCCAGCACCCAAAAATGTTGGAGGGGCCGAAGCTGGGGTAGTTGGCAATTGTGGTGGGCTGGAGGATGGATGGGCCATCATTTGTGTATTATGACCAAAATTGGCATTGTTTGCATTGGCCGCCAATAATTGTTGTAATTGTTGCTCAAGGAGGCTAGTCTGGGGATTGGATGGTGCCTGGAATGGAAATTAGCATACTAGGGAATTATTTTTGTTGATTTGACTTACCGTTTTGCCAGGAATTGGCGAGAATTGAACAATTTGGGATGGCGGTTGCTGCGGACTTTGCACCAAATTTGCTGCATTTTGAGCATTCAAAACCAATTCCAATGGGCTCAACAATGACTAAAAAATGATGATTGGAAATGAATAATTTTTTATTTGCATATTTAAATTTTGGGTTAATTTTAATTTTAAATCAATTTTAAATTTTTAATTTTTTTTCGATCCTGCTCTTTGTACTATTTTTAAACTAATTTTTAAAATTCTCTGAATTTATTAAATTTAAATCAAAAATATTTGATGGTTTGTAAAAATATTTTTTTAATTTTAAAATTTTTATTTTATATCTTTACAAAAAAGAAAATAAATAAAATTACATTTTGTTGTGTTGATTGGGCCGTTTGGAATGGAAAATGTTGTAGTGTCGTTGGAGTATGACTGCTCAGGACCAACGGAGATTGAAGTGGCTTAAAAGATGGGAATTCAATTGAATTTAGCAAATTTAAGGGCATTCACCTGAAATTTATTCTGCTCATTTTGTGGAATTTGGAGCAGTGTAGGCAATGGCACTGAAGCACTTCCACCGATGGCAGATGGGCTTATTGTGCCTGAATGGCATCCACCATCAACAGCTCTCATTCCTCCATCGTCGCTCATCACTCCACTGTCCGAACTAAAAAAGCATTTGAATATAAATTTATTCTGATTTGTTAAATTTATTTTGATTTGAAATTCTGATTTTTAAATTTATTCTGAATTGTAATTCTGATTTTTAAATTTATTCTGATTTTTAAATTTATTCTGAATTGTAATTCTGATTTTTAAATTTATTCTGATTTGTTAAATTTATTCTGATTTTTAAATTTATTCTGAATTGTAATTCTGATTTTTAAATTTATTCTGATTTGTTAAATTTATTCTGATTTTTAAATTTATTCTGATTTGTAATTTCTGGTTTTTAAATTTATTCTGATTTGTAATTCTGATTTTTAAATTTATTCTGAATTGTAATTCTGATTTTTAAATTTATTCTGAATTGTAATTCTGATTTTTAAATTTATTCTGAATTGTAATTCTGATTTTTAAATTTATTCTGAATTGTAATTCTGATTTTAAATTTATTCTGATTTTTAATTCTAATTTTTAAATTTATTCTGAATTGTAATTTTTCCCTCACCTGACACTTTGCCTTCCTTTCAGCCCTTTTGCCTTTCCTCCAGCTACCGTAGTTCCAATATTTTGATGATGCCCCAGGCAATGTTGTTGTTGTGCTGTCTTTTTGCTGGGTCCTTTTGTGCTGCCTACAATACCAATATTTGCTCGAGAACGCCTTCGAGTGGGACCCTGTTTCTCCTCTGGATTTCGATGCACAACCGTCCAAAAATGGCCTTTAATAAGGACAAAAATATATAAATCAATTTCTTCTCTAATTTGAACTGACCAACTACCCCATTGGCACTTGTCTGTTTCAGAGGCAATTTGACAAAACAATCGTGTAAACTCAGATTATGCCGAATCGAATTCTGCCATCCCCATTGATCAGCCCTTCGTTGATAATATGGATGCAAATATTTGATCACCTTTTATAATCAATTTAAATTCCAATTAATTCAAATTCCATCATTTTGGCAAACCTGATAAATTTCGCTGAGTTTCAGTCGCCTCTCCGGGCTACTTTCGATGGCCTCAATGATCAAATCCTTATAAGAGAGTGATGGTCGTTCTTCCTTTTCATCGCCTGGTGGTTTGATCACTGCCGGCAATGTGCCATTACTCATTTGGGATCCTTCCTTTTTGTTTGGCATGGCTGCTAAATTTGTGGAAAATTATTTTTATTTAAAAATTATAAAAATCTTACCTGTCGTCCTAATCATTCCTTTGGCATTTTCGGCTGCTGCCGTCGTTTGTACCGATGCCGCCATTTCTTCTCGGTCATTTCCGTCTTCACTTTTCATTTCTTCACCATTTTCCAGTGAATTTGGGGATTCGGAAATATTCGCAATTTCCATACTGAATAATTAAAATTTATTATTTTTTACAATTATTTAAAATCGGAATAAATTACTTAATAATTGTCCAAATATTTTTTAATTAAAAAAGGGCTTTTTAGAGTATCAAAAAATGGCCAAATTATTTTCTTTTTTAATTCTTCAATCAATGACTATTGACTATCTAAAAAATATCAAAATCCCAAAATAAACTCAAAGCCCAATGTCAAATAGAAATTCTTTTGGTCAAAAATTTCGTCAATTTTTTAAATTTTTTCAACTAAATAAAAAATTTCCCTCACCTATTATTTTGTTGCCCATTTTCTGCCTCATCAATTTTTTTTGGCAAAAAGCAACAAATGGTTGTTGTGTTCGAATTTGCCTCATTTTCATTGTTGTTATTTGCGGCCATCAAGGGCAATTGAATTGGTGGGGCGGATAAAAGCAATTGGCCAGCGGATTCCATCATTTCTTGAGAATATTTATTCGGGTTTTATTATGAATGTTGTCGAAGATCACCACCACTAGGAAAAAAGGTGATTGGCAGTGTAAAAATGTTGTTGGAGGCAGTCAAATTAATTTATTCGAAATTAGGAAGGAATAAAATGATCAAAGAGCTGGTTTTTAGCTGAAAATAAATTTGGGAAATTATTTAAAAATTATTATTAATATTTTCGCGTATAGAATAAATTAAAATTAATTAATAATTTGGCCAAGTTTTGTGGCCATAAAAAATTTTGGAAATTAGTAGATTAACCTAATATTAATTTGGCCAACCTTTATGGACTTAAAAGAATTTAAGTCATTGCGTCAAGTTTATGTTTGATTTGGGACAATTAGTCGAAATCTTATGACCATACAAAATATTTATGGAATTTAATTAATTTTTTAGACAATTTAATACAATAATTTATACAATAGGAAAAGTTGCAAATTCCCAAAAATATTTTGCTATGGAAAAAATAGATCAAATTTTAATTAATTATTTATTGCGTGCTTTTTGGGAAAATGGCAAAATCCGCAAATGAAATTTACTCTTTTTTGTGTTTTCATTTGATTCTCAGAAAATTACGTGTTTAATAATTTCCCATTTGGGTCTGCGGAATTCACATTTTTTTATATTTTTTAATAGAATTTTCCCAGATAAATTCCCATAATTTTATTTTTATTTTCACTTTCGGAGAATAAAAATCAGTAGAAATAAATTGGGGGCAAATTTGCTGAATAAAAGTACAAAAAAATGGAATATATTTAGAATTCAGATATTTAATTAAATTTGAATTTTCTAAAAAAATTCTATATTCCCTGACAAATTGGCCATTGACCTTTTGATTTTTGCTCATTAAAATAAAAGTAAAAGATGTTTAATTTTTGGGAAATGTTCAAATAAAAATAATAAAAAATTTTTAAAAACTGAATTATTTTTTTTAAAATTTTTTCATTATCTTTTTGATCAAATAAAAATATAAAAAAAAATTAGATAAAAATTTTAAAAAAATATGCTAAAAATCGAAAATAAATTTGTTAAAAATTGGAAAATAAAATAATTTTGTAAAATATTAGAGGTCTCGAAATCTTCTTAATTTAGCAATGCTAAACTTTCTTTTCTCATATTTTTAAAGGAAATGAATATAATTTTTAAATAATATCCAAAATTCTAGAAATTGGAGATTTGACCTATTTGGCCTATGATTAAGATCAGGAGAGAGAAAATAAATGTTTGGATTCGGAGGATGTTCCCCTTAATTGTCCAATAGGCCCCAGCAAGATTCCGGTTTATGTGGAAGACAAATTGTTGCTGATTTATTTGTTTTGCTTTTCTTCTTCTCGCATTGTCTGTAATGACAATGATGAAAAAGGAATGCGCGTTGAAAAAAACTTGTTTTCCCCTCCCAATTATTTATTTATATTTGTGTTCAATGGTCACGAGCGGTCAAAAGGCAATTGGGGAGGGGGGGGGGGGTTGAGGCCATTCTCCTCCTCCATTGTTTTTTTTTTTTTGTGTGCGCAATTTTACATTGAGAGAGAATGGCCACAATGCATCATTCCCTTCGTCTTTCATTGTTCCTCCTCATCAAAAACTGGAATTTTACCCTCAATTTTCCTGTTTTTGAATGTGTGCCGCCGCCCTTTACACACACACACATTTTCCCCCATTGTTTTGGTCTTTTTCTTTGTTTATTGAGGAGTAGGAAAAATACTTTTATTGCCTCCTGACATTAAAGTACACACTTTTATGCTTTGGAACAATGCAAAAATTTAGTGGGGAGGCCAATTGGCACACACAAAACAATTGTTTTTGCCCCGGGAAGAACACCGTGGACCCTCTTGTTCCCTTTTGTGTACAATAATGAGCAATGACCCACATTTTCTTCCCCATGGCCATTCATGGGCCTCTTTCAATTGTAATTATTGCGTAAATAATGAACAATAATATGCGCGTGGTGTGTTAAATTATTGAATGAGAGTTTAAGGAAGGGGCAAATAATTATTTTGCGCCGACCATTACGCTTTTTTTGCCTCTCGCCATTATTTTATTTTCTCTCTATTGGTCTTTGTGTTCATCGTAAAGGCATTTTTGTAAATAATTGGTCTCATTTTGTGTAGGGAAATTTGTGGGCGTGCGCGACGCGTTGTTCAATGACCAGAGAGGCGGAATGGATGTGGATTGGATATTGGTTTATGTGGAAATTATGGAGAATGTTTAAAATTATAATTATTTTTTAAAATTGATATTAATTATTTATGTTGAAGGAAAAATGTGAAAAATTATAAAAAAAAATTTCATAAAAATTTTTTGACCCATTTATTTTGGAAATTTTCTATGCGTTCAAATGCAATTTGTAAAAAAAATGTTAATATTTAATTTTTAAAAGAAATGGGTGAATAATTTGTGGAATTTGTCACTTGAAATTATGTGCACAAAATAAATTTATTTAAATGCTTTAAATTTAACAATTTTGTTGAGATACATAGCCGAGAATGTGATGAAAAGATAAAGAAAATATTTAAGGATTTGCCGAAAAATGCAAAAAATAATGACCAATAAAGGCGGAAATTGGCCAAAATCGGACAATTTTTGTATTTATATTTTGCTATTAAAATGCTATACAATATAAGAGCTTTATCAAATGGTAAAAAAAGATTTATTAATTGCTTTAAAGACTGATGAGATTGATGAGATATTGGGCAATGAGCGAAATTTTTTTATTAAAAATCATAATTTTTTGTGAATAAAAAACTGTCTTAAATTATTTTCCCCAATGTGATTAAAAAATATTTTCTTGGGAATAATTTTTATAAAACGCAACAATAAATAAAGAAAAGAAAGAAAGGAATGAATGAAGAACAGCGCGAAATTAGGGCACTGGAACATTTCCCTCTCCTCCACTTTTCCTTTTTGCATATTTGTGCGCGGCGCCTCGGGGTCTTCTTCTTTTTGTGAAGGAGAATGAAAGGAAATTGGAAGGGGAAAAGCAACCATTCGAAAAGAAACCAATTGTAAAGTCCTAAAATTATCCTAAAAATGGCCTTTCTAATTTCTCAAATTTTAAAATAATTAAAATAAGTGGTTTTTCCTCAAAAAATTTAACTTTTTTAATGTATGGATTTCATAAAATTTAAAAAAGGCCACTTTTTAGAGGGCATTTTTGGCTTTCCAATGATATATCGCTTTTCCGGATTGGTTATTTCCTTGTTGAGTTATGGACAAAAAAGCATGGCCCTATGTTCAAATTGTGAACAATTTTGATAAAAAAGCGAAAATGCAACAATAAATTAAATAAAAGGAATGAAGAACAGCGCGAAATTAGGGCACTGGAACATTTCCCTCTCCTCCACTTTTCCTTTTTGCATATTTGTGCGCGGCGCCTCGGGGTCTTCTTCTTTTTGTGAAGGAGAATGAAAGGAAATTAGAAGGAAGCCGGTCGGCCGGCCGCTGCACAACAAACACAAAAAAGCCCTCGGAGCAATTTTGAAAGGAGGGAATGGTGCTTATGCTTAGTCTCGCCTCCTTTTTCCCCCTATTCTTTGGGCTCTCGCTTTTAATAATAAAAATGAAAATTGTGCACATCATCGCCGAATTGAAGGGGCTTCTTCTTTACTATTAGCATCGCTTTTGGAGCGCAAACAAATATAAAAATATATATGAAGGATTTATAACACAAATATTGCCTAATGAAATTGGAACAAAAAAAAAGAAAGCGGGATTAACAAACATAAAATTTTTGGATATCCTGCGGGCAAATTGGAATAGCTAATATGATTGTTTCTGATTAAATTTTATTATAACTCATAATATAAATCAACAGATATAAGCGGCGCTTGCCCTTGGATGCCTTGTGAGTTATGAATGAGATGAGCAAATTCGAATAGTTTTTTCTGGGAAAATTTATTTTGCTTTTAAATTTATTTCTTCCTAAAATATATTATATAGGCCCCAGAGATGGCCTTCCATGAGGATTTTTTGAAAAATTAGAAATATTATAGGATTGCCTTTTGTGAATGCCCTGCGAGAAAATTGGAATAATTTTTATTGTGATTTGATTTTTTACTTTTTTTTTCTTTATGATATATGATAGGGGCTTCTCCAAATATTGCCAAAAATGACGACAATGAATTTATTATTAATTAGCTAACATTATTAATTTAAATATTTTGGCATTTATGGCTTCCTTGTATTTTCTAAAAATAATTAAAAATATTCATAATTTCCATTTATTAGAATTATTGAATAATTCAATTATCTGCCCTTTTCTATCCGCATGAAAATCAGAAAGGAAGAAAATGCAGAGAATTCCACAAATTCTAAGAAATAAAAATATTTTTAATTTGTATTTTCATATATAATGAGGGAATAGAAAACACAAAAAGCAGCAAATGACGCGTGATTTTGGCCTTTTTCCGTACGCAGAAAAAATTGGACTCGGTGGAGGGAGGAAAGGGGAGGTCATTTCCTATCCAATTTGTCCAAAAAGGCTAATTGGATTGACGGAATTTGGAAGGCAAAAAACAACAATAAAAAATGCACGAAAAATATTTGTGGGTGTTTTTGTACTTTCCGTTACAATTTTTGTAGGAATATTTGGAAAAAAAAATATTATAAATTTTTGATCCATTTAAAGTCTTTTTGGAGAATAATTAAAACATTTAGTAATTATTTATTTATTTTTTAATTATCGGTAAAAAGGTAAGGGCACACGTAATTAGCCCAGAATTGAATAAAAATCTAACAGAAAAAATATTCAAAAAATATTCTAAAAATATTCGAGAAAATGTTGTACTTTTTCAAACGGAGGGAATTATTTATTTTTATTTTATTTTAAGCCTTTACATGTGCAAATGCCGAAGGGAAAATATAATATATTGTATGGCTCTGCTTTCTGCATTTTTCGCCGAATGCACCGGCGGCGAATTTTGGCTCTGATTGTGAAGAAAGTGGAAGGGAGGAAAATTTACGTTCGCCTATGGCCCAAGGCATCGGCCTTGGCGAGAGGAATATGCCCTCAGGGCTTACAATGCTAATTAAGGGCAAGAAGAGGGGGAAAGATTGAGGCGAAGGACGTAAAAAAATGGGGGTAGAAAATTGCCACCGTCGCCAGCCGCGCGCGCGCCCATAATAGGCCAAATCTGGCACAAATGGCGGTCGCAATGAACTCGGCGGACGACGGCATTTTCCATTCATCCATTCAGTCGGCAGCATTGCAAACGGGCAAGGGGATTATTAAAAACGGCGGCGGCCGAAAGCCCCTGTCCAAAGAATAAAAAAGGAAAGCAACGAATGGTAAAGGACAGTCGAGAAAAAAAGAAGGGAAAATGGGAGGCAAAAAAATTGGGACGGCGCAAAATTATATGGAAAAGGAAAGGGACGACCGACGGGCGAGTACAATGAACGGAGACGGAAATGGGCGGGGCAATGGCAATGGCACAGAGTCATGTGACTTTCTTATTTTATGTCGGGATGCCGGAGGATGCTAGTTTTAAGAATTGGCCAGAAAGAAAAATGAAAAAGATGACAAAATTTCTGATGGAAACCCAATTTTGGCATCATATTCTCATCAGAGAAGCGCTAACTTGGCCCCACTGGTCAACATGACGCGAATGCTTATAACTCTTTAAAGAATGAACCAATTTTGATGATTTTAGTATTAAATTAAAGAGCAGACTTTTTGCTATCAAATGATATTAATTTTATGTAAATTGGTTGAGAATTTGATGGAGTTATGGCCAAAAAATCCACCGAAAATTTCGCTAATTCATGATAAAATCAATTTAAAAGTTTTTTGGGCATAACTCCGACAATTCTTAATCAATTTAGATAAAAATTATATCATTGATTAGCCAAAAGTCTTTAATTTGTTAACAAAATCATCAAAATTGATTCAGTCCGTAATGGCTAAATTGTAGCCTGGCCAAGTTGGCGAGAAGGCTAATAACTCATCAAGGACGGAACCATTTTTGATGATTTTAGTATCAATTGAAAGAGAAGACTTTTGGCTATCAAATGTTATTAAATATATTTAAATTAGTTGAGAATTGATGTAGTTGTGCCCTGAAAAATAAATGGAAATTTTTCTAATCCATACTAACGGTCATTTTAAATGGTTTTTAAGGCAAAACTCCGAAAATTCTTAATCAATTTAAATAAAATTTATATCATTGGATAGCCAAAAGTCTGCTCTTTAATTTGATACTAAATTCATCAAAATAGGTTCAGCCCATAATGCGTTATTTTAAATGGCGACAAGTTGGGCTATATAATTAATTTTTAATTTTTGATACATAAAAATTGAAAAAAATTTTGTGTCTCTAATTATTTTTATGGCTATTTGCGTAATAATTTCACCAAAAAGTGCTTTGCAAAAATTTTTAATTTATTAAAATATTTCCTCGAGACATAAGTCCTAAAAATCTCAAATTTTAATTAAAATAAAAACAGGAAAAAATTTCCGTTTTAAAATCCTCTCCTCTTCTAAAAGCATCAAAAATTGTAAAGAGCAGATTAAAAATGAGAGAGGAGGAAATGAGAAGACGAAGACCACAAATGGAAATTCGCGCACGGGTGCCCAAAAGAAAAATTCGAGACGGTAATTTTTGCCCTTACCCAGGCCGTGTTGGGCTAAATTCTAAGAAAGCAGGCACCGTGGGACTCGCAAATTATTATTATTATTATTTATTTTTTCCGACCGTCTGTGCCAATGCCAAAGAATGGGCGGCGTGAATAAATCCCTTCTTCTCTGCATTTTTACTTGCTCATTAAATAAAATTAGCGTGAGAGAAAAGTGGGGGGGGGGGAGACGGCTGGCATTAAGATGCAAATTTAAAAGCGGCTGGCAAAATGGTTGGAAACAAGGCAAAAATGTTAAATTGGTTGGCAATAAGATGAAAAATTAAATCCGGCTGGCAATAAGGCACGAAATTTAAGCGGCTGGCAATAATTTTCACACTTAATTTTCATTTTTTTGTGGCTTAATCGCGACATTTTTAAATAAATTTTGGAAGACATCAAAAAGTACGAATATATCGAGACAGGACCATGTTTTTGAGGATTAATGATAATTAATTTAGAGCATTATTGGAATTTATTTGAAAGCGGCTGGCGCGAAAATTAATTCGTAGGCCATAAAATTTTACTACTTAAATTTTGCAATTTTCCAGGCTAAAAATCGTACATTTTAAACAAATTTAGAAGTACACAAAAAGTACAAATGAACATAGTCAAGACGATATTTTAGAGGATTGCTATTAAATATTTAATTAAGAAAATTAAATTTTGTAGTACATATTTTTGTTTGTAGACATTAAAATTATTGAAACTTCAGCAGTTGGAAAAAAATAAAGAAGCCATAATTTGGCAAAATTTATGGCTTCAGAAAATAAACATTTTTTATAATATTTAATAAAAAAATTTTAAGGCTTCAATTTTTAATCTGAAATTATTTAATTGGAAATTTTTTATTTTTAAAGGGAATTTACACAAAAGCCTAAAAAATACTTTTTAAAAAAATGATAATTTAAAAATATATAAAATTGAGAAAATCTGCTGAGAAAAAATTAAATAATTTAGACTATTTTTTAAAGGATTTTCCTCCTCTTGGCCAATTTTAATTTTAAGTATTCAATTCCATCCAAAAATGGAAGCGAACTTTTACATTTGCCAAAAAAAAAGATAGGAAAATACGCGAAGAAAGGAGGAAATATGGGTTATTAGGGGGGGGGGGGGGGGGGGGGGGGAAATAGAGGCCAATGATTAATAAATGAATTGATGGACGAAAATAAATACAAATAAATTTGGAGGTTATCACATCATGTGATTACAAATCACAAAAAAAATTTTTTCAATTTGGTCGGTTGGAGGCCAAAATTGGCCCAATGGAGGCGGCGGACCCATTTTATCACAAAAACAATGAAATTGGAGGAATATCAATTTTTGTTGAGGAAATGAAAATGGGGACCAAAAACTGCACTGAAGAAATAAAGGAGGAAGGGACGTTTCGATAGGAGGTGGGCCTATTCTTTTGGCCATAGCTCAACAAGGACGCAATCAATTCGGGAAGGCAATATACCATTCGAAAGCTTTAATTCTCCTTTAAAAAGTGGCCTTTTTAAATTTTATGAATTTAAGTTTTTAAAAGAAGTTGCATGCTTTGGAATATAATTAACCCAATTTTTGGAGGAAAAGCTACTTATTTTATAAATTATTTTAAATTTCCAAAAAAGTAGAAAAGCCACTTTTTAGAGAATATTTAGGGCTTTCCAATGGCATATTACATTCCCAAATAGGTTTCTTCCCTTTTGAGCTATAGCCAAAAGAATGGGTTTGGGTCTATGTAGTGGAATGGCGGTAAATTAAATGTTTTGATTTAGAACAAAAAGCAAAAATTAAATAAAATAGATATTTTATAGGGAAGTTCAGTAAGAAATAAGAATTTAATAAAGAAGAATGATTGAATTTTGGTCTTTTCACCGTCGAGAATAACGTCGCGCGAAATTTTTGCGTGGTGTGAGAAGGTGGATCGAACATATTCGTCAACCATCACCACAAAAAAACGGGTCACCGTGGCGAATTGAACAAAAAAATGGGAGCGGTGGCTGACTGTCGCAAAAATATGGAAGGAGACGAAGATGGATCATCGCAAAAAATAATGCGAGCGTGGGCGTTCATTGGCCTCCCGGTTTAAAATTTGGGCCAATTTTGAGACGAATAAAAAATAAATATATGAGAAAGGGATTATTTTGAATATTTTGAATAATGGAAATTTTTAAGGAGGAATGATTTGATTTGAATTGAAGGAAAGCAAGGACAAAAATGGGTGTGGGCCATTTAGATTAGAATATTTTTTTTTTTAAATTAATATTTATGAGATGGGTAGGTAAACGGATTTTTAGAAGATTTGACACCTAATTTTATTAGATTTGATGTAAAGCATTTATCTCAAATTTTTGACATAATTTCTTTTGACCTATTTTTAAATATTTTGGCACTTTTTTGAAAGGAAATTTCATTTAAAAAAAATTATAAATTACCTATTATTTTGAGGTAACCGAAACGAATTTTGATAAATTTCACAAAAAACCTAAATAGGTAAATATTTTGTGAATTTTGTGACCCAAAAATTCGCTCTTTGGGCGTTCATTGGTCCCTCTCCCAGCTTTTAAATTTGGGCCAATTTTGAGACGAATAAAAAATAAATTTATGAGAAAGGGATTATTTTGAATATTTTTAAATGGGAATTTTTAATCGAGGGGAATATGATTTGAATGAAAAAAAAGTGGGTGTGGGCCACTTTTTGGGCCATAAAAAGAAATTTGAACGCCACTTTGTTTCCCTATTTTGAATATTCATGAGTAGGGGAGGAATTGATGAATGATTGGCGGTGGAAGCGTGGAAGATAAGGGGAGAAGAGAAGGGGAAAAGTGGGTGGAATTGAATGATTTCATTCTTTTGAAAAGTGGAATTTGATCGAATTTTTTGGCCAATGATGAAGTGGCTGGGGGATTAGGGAAATGATCAATTTTTGAATGCTTTTTCCCTACCCTACTATGATTTATGGGAAGTTATTCCATTAAATAGGCAAATAATTTTTCTTGGTAAAATCACTAATAAGTGAAATGTGAGAAAAAAGCGTGATTTGTCTTCCATTTGGACCAAGGACCAACTTAACTTATGAATGATAACCTTGATAAGCAAAATGGCAACAAAATTACCATGGATAGGTCACATTTATAAATTTTGGCAATTGCCATTTATCAAAATGGCCAAATATATATGAAATAGGGTAGGAAATTCCTATCACAATCCCAAATATGAATTTGGTTTCATTTTTTTCTCATTTTTGACTTGGTAAGCCAGAATGTCAATTTTTGCCAATGGATAGGTCATATTTGCAATGTTGTCATTTTGGCTTACCAAAATGGCCAAATGTTACTGAAATGAGGCCATATGTTAGACATGCAAAATTACCTTTATTAATTTGAATTTGAACCATTTTTAAATAAAAACAAAGTTCAATTTCGGAAATTTTTTTGGATCAGCGAAATTGATTTGCTGTCACCATAAAAAAAACTTGTTTCGGCCCTTCAAAAAGAGGAATTTTCGATGATGTCACAAATTCCTCTTTGAGAGGAAAATTCTTTTTGCTCATCTCGATGAGTGTTTTTTCTTCTCATAGAGATGGATGAAAGGAAAAAATGATGAGTGAGTATTTTGGGCATAAAAACAACAATGATTGATCGAATGAATCGGCGTCATCAACGGCGATGCAACAATAAAAAGATCAGTAAAAAGATCAGCAGGGAAGATGGATGGGTAAAATCAAAACAAAAGACAAAACAATGCTCCCGTCTCTTTTGGGGGTAAAAGCAATGGAAGAAAGATGAAGAAGAGGAGGAAGACGAAAAGAAGAATGAGGAATTTGGTCATCATCAAAGGGAAAATATGTTGAATGGAAAGAATTGGAGAGGTAAAAACTAAACAAAACAATGGCCATTGGCCATAATCGTCCTTCTCTTTGGCTGTGGGAGAAAGAAGAAGAAGAAGACGAAGGGAAAGACGAAGAGATGATGAAGAACTGGTCATCATTCAAGGGAAAATAGAAAGATTAGTAAGAATTAGAGGAGAAAAACAAAAAAAAATGTTCCCCGTCTCTTTTGGGGTAGAAGCAATGGAAGAAAGAAGAAGAAGAAGAAGAAGAAGAAGAAGAAGAAGAAGAGGAGGAAGACGAAGGGAAGAATGAAGAATTGGCCATCATTGAAGGAAAAATATAAAGAATAGTAACAATTGGAGGGGAAAAACAAAACAATGGTCATTGGCCATAATCGTCTTGCCCTTTGTCGATGAAAGAAAGCAGAGGGATGACGAAGGGAGGAAGAAAGATGAAGGAAGATGAAGGAAAAGAAGAAGATTAGAAGGAATAATGGAAGTAAGGATCATGGAAAAACTGAGAATTCCCAAAAATTCCTCAATCCATCATTTTGATTAGTCGCGCGCTTTTTTGTCTTCCCCCGATTGTTTTTATGTGATTCATTCAAATTGTGGGTGGGGGAATAATATCCGAATGGAAAAGAATACAGATGGGTAAAAACAACAATACTTCTCCCGTCGTTCCCTACGGCGGCGGAAGAAAGATTGAAAGGAAGAGAATAGGAGGAAAAACAACAATTACATTCCCCCGTAATTCCCCATCAATCATTGTTTTCTGCGCGCTTTTTGGCCTCCTCAATGATGAATGGGAATTGTTTTCGTCGATTGTTTTTGTATTGTTTTTATCCGATTCATTCAAATGGGAAAATTCCATGGGGGAATAATGGCCGAAAAGATGGATGGAAACGGAATTGCAAGGTGGTGAAAGTCGCGCAGCGCCTTCGTCCTTCACTTTTGTTGGTGGAAGAGAGAAAAAGGGGAGAAAAGCAGAAAAGGAAGAAAGGAAGGAAGGAAGGAGAGATTGAATGACCGTAATCCAAGGGAAAATAGAAGATTAGAAAGAAGAGATAAGAGAATAGGGGAAAACAAACAGTTCTCCCATCAATCATTGTTTTATGTCCGCTTTTTGGCCTTCTCAATCTGTTTGAATGGGAATTGTTTTCGTCCTTTGTTTTTATTGTTGTTTTATGTAATTCATTCAAATTTGGAAGAATTGTGGGCTGTGGTTGTGAGAAGGGGGAGGGGGTATAATGTTGATTTAGGGTTATACCCTCCAGGGACGGCGATGGCCACAGGAATTTTTTCGGATACTAAATTTTCAGGAACCTCTCGGGGTTACCTCAGGGTCATCTTTTTCGGAATCGGGGATTCGGGAACGCCGGCGAAAAAAAAATCGGGGTTCCCCGTTCCTTTTGGGTGTAATGGTGGCTGATAGAATTGACAAGAAAAACTATTTTAGAGAAAAGGGGGGCTGGGACGGGGAAGTCGCAGTTTTTAATAGACCAAAAAAATGGGAATTGATCCATCAAAACCACAAAGATCATCCGATTTATCAGCAGAACTTCGCTGGAAGGGAGGACGTTATGCAGAGAATATAGACCCATCCATCATATTTGCAAAAATAAAATTTTGTTGTTATTGGCGTGGTTGGCGCCAATGAATCACAAAATATTTTAGGGAAAATAAAATTTTAAATTAAATTTTAAATTTTATTTTTAAATTAAATACGGTTTTTTGTATCGGTCAAACATTGTTTTGGTTTTCTAAGCTTGAAAATAAATTATATTTGCATTGGTCACTAAAAATAATTTATGTGTTTGAAAAAAATTCTATTTTTTCAACAATTTTGAATTTTCTTACTCATTTTTATGCTAAAAAACAAAAAAAAAATGTATAAAATGTAATTTATGAAATGAATTAATTTTTTATTAAAAATTTTAGCTAAAAATATTTTCAAAAAATTTTTATTTACCTTTTCAAAACATCTTTCCAATAAAAAATGGCATTGAAGTGAAAAAATGAGAGGTCCAATAAAAATAAATTCGAAATTGATAGAAAAGGTCAAATTGGAAAAAAATATTTTTGAACATTGAACACTTCGAAAAAATGAGAAGGAAGTTGTTGTCTGTTTGGCCAATTTCAAAAAAAAAAATCACATGACACTTTTCAGGGGGCCGATTTGAAGAGGGATTGAGGGACCATTTTCAAATCGACTGTCTGGGCCAAAATTGAAAAAAAAATTTGAGGAACGTGAAAAATAAAAGCAGCTGCCCTATTTTTGAATAAATAAAATGAAAAGCCAAAATTTATTTATTTTATGGAGAGGAAATTTTGCACTTTATTTGAATGAAGACGGGCGCGCATTTTTATGAGCAGCTGAACAAAATAATAATAATAATATTTTTATTTATATTTAAAAGTTCATAAAAATCAGACAATTTTCTACAAAAGAAATTGAAATTGACCTATTTTTAATTTAAAATGCCGGTGAAAAACTCATAGGCAAAATAGCTGCGCGGTTAAGCCTAATTCTTATATTAGTTTAGCGCCGTTGATAATTACTCATCAAGGACAGAACCAATTTTGTGATTTTGTTATCAGATTAAATAGCAGACTTATGGTTATCAAATCATATTAATTTTATTTAAATTGGTTCAGAATTGTAAGAGCTATGCCCAAAAAACTGAAAATTTGTCTAATCCAAAGTAAATGCCATTCTAATTGTTTTTTTGGGGTATAACTCTAAAAGTTTTGAAACCGATTTAGATTAATTATAATCATTAGGTAGCCAAAAGTCTGTTCTTTAATTTAGTACAAAAATCATCAAAATTGGTTAATTCTTGAATGATTTATTATAAACGGAATCAAGTTGGCTCCTCGAAAAGTTGGGCAACCTTATTAGTAAGGAAATTGTCCGGAATTATTATCTATTTATTTTCATATCTTCTTCCATCATTTCCTGCTGGTTCCATCACAGAAATCTTTCAAAAATGCATACTAAAAGAAGAAAAGCATTTTCATTAGTGCCACGAAGATTTTTTCTCAATGGCACTTTGCCCCCCTCTATTTTGCACATTTTCCGTGGAATTTCAACGTCACCAAGGGAAGGGTGGAATAATAAAAAACAAGACAGCCGTCGGCTGGCAGCAAATATTCCCAAACACCCCTCATCTATTGAAAAGAAAATTCGAACGGGGGGCCAGACGGAGGAAGCCGCTGTCGGGGCTTCTGAAGGGGAATGTGGCGTTCGTTTTTCAAACGGATGGCTGGAAATTGGGAAGGAGGAGGAGGTCAAATGGGAATGGATGGATGGATGAAAAACACGGAAGAATGGGGAAAACAAAAAATTTTTTGAAGGGCAAAAATGTGAATATGGCCACTGATGCTTAATGAGGCCTTGTTCCTTTGGTGAAGGAGACATTTCATCAACTGATGCCGTTTTTTGGGCCATAACTCAACAAGGAAGCAACCAATTTTGGAAGGCGATATGCCATTTTAAAGCCCAAAATGACCTCTAAAAAGTGGCTTATTTAAATTTATGAATCCACCTTTAAAAAATTTTACAAGCTTTTGGATATAATAAACCCGAGTTTTCGAAGGAAAAGTTGCTAATTTTATAAATTTTTTCACTTTTCGAATATTTACAAAAGCCACTTTTTAGAGGAATATCAGAGCTATTGAATGGTATATAGCCTTCCTAAATTGGTTGCTTCCTTGTTAAATTATGGACAAAAGAATGGCCCAAAGTCCAGAGGCATAGAAAAGACCGTAATAAATCTTGTTTAGGATAAAATAGTGTCAAAATATGTATGAAGGAGAATGGGGGGTGAATGTTGATGGGTTCTCTGGGGCGAATGCCGGCAAAAATATGAATGTACTTTCGGAAAATAACCACTTTTAGGGAAGGGAAGGAAGGAAGGAACTCACAGCTGACTGATTGCCTGCTGCCGGCTGGAGTAAATGAAAATGGGGAAAGTGACTGGATGAAAAAATTAGAAAAGCCACATTTTAGAGGACTATATGGGCTCCGAAATTGGTTGCTTCCTTGTCGAGTTATGGCCAAAAGAATGGGGGCAGGTCAAAGGGGGAGTCTCTGGGGCGAATACCGGCACAAAAAAAATGTGAATGCAGCAGAATGCACTTTTCCCAGCAAAAACAACCAATTGAGGAAGGAACTCACAGCTGACTGCACTGGCTGGAGCAAATGAAAGGGGGGGGGGGGGGGGGACTTGGGAGGGGAAGGCGACTGGATGAAGGCGGCGAGCTGTGAGACGTTAAAAGTGCAAATTCGAGATGAAAAACAAATTATATTTTGTGTGGAAGTGAATATTTGTTAAAGACAAAAAAAATAAATTAAATTTGAAAATTTTTAGAAGTCAAAAAATTTTTAGCAGCATGAAAATTATTAAGAAAAAAACACAGAAAAATTAAATTAAAAAAATTTGAAGAATATTTTCAAAAAGAAAAATATGAAAATTATAAAATTATATTTTTAAAAATATCTTTCTTTTAATTGGAGTTGGGCTACATTAATTCTAGCACCCGAATTTCGCATAATGGCCAATATCTTATTAGCAATTTTTTTGCAATTTTTGAAGCCATTAATAAACTTATTATACCATCATTGGTATTACGCCTTTTGCGGAATCGTCTTTTGCGGACGAAACGGTTTGGTGCCGATGGCAGTAATTTTTATGAGGCATTCTTTATACCATTTTATTGGGAATAAAATTAGCTAGAAAATGACACCAGATTCATTGTTCAATATTGGGTATTCACCTAGTTATGGCCAAAAAACAGGCAGAAATTCAAATTTAATTTAACCAACGGTTTTTTGGCCATAATTCAGTGAATACCCATTATTGACAATAGAATTTGATGTCATTTTGTAGCTAATTTTATGCTCACCATACCATTTAAACTATTTTGTAGAACAATAATTTTTAATATTAAAAAGATGGATAAAAATTAATTTACCAACAAAAAATTAATAACCGAAAAACGGGAAATGACCAATTTTTGTCTATTTTACTGTTTTTTGTTCAAAAATTTTTTTTATTATAGACTTAAAATTATTTAAAAAATAATTTTCCGTTTGAATAATATAATAATTGCCTAAATTTTTATAAGGCAATTTTTTCCAAATTATTAAAAAATTAAATAATCCGGCAATTTTTTCGCAATTATTAATTAATAAAAAAGTAAATTTTTTGTAATTTTGATAATTATTTTGAAATGAAAATTGCGAATAATTTGGAAAAAAATGCCAAATCTTTTATATTGGAAGGAAATTGGGCAGAGCACAGACAACGGTCCGTGTCTGCCGTTTATTAGAAAAAATGCAAATTTTTGCCATTTTGTAAACAACAAAAAATTATGCGAAAATTTTGGGCACAGTTAAATAAATATTTTAATTTTTTTTGAATTATTTGAATTAAAAAAATTGTCTGTACCTAATTCAAAATGTACGAAAAATCCATTTTTTTCAAATAATTTAAAGGGCAAATTTGAATATAACTTTTTTTGATGCATTTTTCAAAAAATTTATTTATAAAAGTTTTTTTTTGGATTTTTGTTTAATTTGAAAAGCTGGCTTTTTTGTTGAATGGATGAATTGAGACAAAAATGATTTAAATAAAATTGTTTTTGGCAAATAAATTAGCTGCTGGCCAAATTATTAATAGAATAAGTGCAAAATGGACAAAATTCGAACAAATTGTATTTTATGAATTTTTAATTTTTTATGGAATTTTAATTCATCCAGAAATTAAAATTTTTGTACTTTTAATATTTTTGAAATATTTGCAATTTTTTTTTGAAAAATAAAAAAAGTTGAATATTTTATATTTTCACAGTAAAAAAAGAAAAAAAATTAAAAAAAATTTCCAACGTTTTTTTAAAACAATTTTATGGCTTTTATGGTGTAAAAAAAATTTCTTTTATTAGTCAGAAAAAAATTATTAATAAATAAAAAAATTAATAACGCAAAAAATACAGTATTTTAGGACAATTTGTTGCCAAATATTAATTAAAATTGTCTGAATCGCGTGAAATGAATTTGGCCAACATTTATGGCACGCAAAAAAATTTCATTTTTTTTTCTAATCAAATTAACTTGGACAAGTGAAAAAAAATATTACTCTCTTTGTTGAGCATTTGGCAACATACTTGGCACAAAAAAGGCTAAAGAGGTTGGTAGAAAAAAGCAAAGGAAGTCTGGTACAAAATTGTTAAAGAGAAAATGTACAAACAAAAAAATTGTGACATGGAATTTGGATGGGAGTATGAATAATTCATTTGCCTCTCTGGGAAGTTGGCACACAAAAAAATCGGGCATAGACAGGATAGGGAAAAAAATTTCGAAAAAAAACGGAAAAAACATGAAAAAACTGGAAAAAATCCTGTAAATCGGGAAAAATCTTGAAAAACTAGGCTTCGCCGGAGGCGATTTTCAAATTGAAAAAGAAATATTCCAAAAAAAATTCGTCTCGGACAGCCTATCTTTGAGGCTTTTAGAATTTTATGGGTATAATTAATAATAAATTTTGACTATTTTATGGCTTAAAAAATTTCTGATTTTTCAACAATTTATGGGCCAAAATATCAAAAAAAAATTTTCGAAATTTTGGGACCAAAAAATATCGGATTTTTCCACACTTTTTGGGTAATTAAAAATGAACATGGATATTTTCGAAAAACAAACAAGTTCGCACAAAAAAGGAGATATGTGGCACTGAAATATAGTGAAGAGAAAAATTGGACACTCAAAAAAGTGTGGCCTGGCATTTGTGTGAGTTGGAGAATGAATAATTCAATTTACAATCTCCAGGAATGTGGCACGCAAAAAATCAGAGGCAGACAGCCATCTTTGAACCTTTTAGAATTTTATTGTAGAATTAATAATGGAATTTTTGACATCTTGTGTTCAAAAAATATCTAATGTTTGTGATTTATTATCCCCAGATTTTTCGACATTTGCCAAAAAATTTTATCATAGGGAAAATTATCCGATGCTCACAATCAGAGAAATATTAAGATAATGACAAAAATGCACATGTCATGGGTCCATTCATAGCATTGTGGGAGGAGGGGAATGAATAATAAATTCTTCTTAAGAAAGTGGCACAAAAAGTCAGACATCCATTGGAAAGTCACTTTTCATGTTCGAATTTTATGGGTAAAAATGCCGAATTTTTTATAAATTTTGCAATAAAAAAATGCTGAAATTTTCAATAATTACTGGCTCAAAAAAGCCTGATTTTTCGACAATTTTTTGTTTGAATTATTTTGCTAAATTTTGGTTAAAAAAAAATATCCAGTTTTTGGCATCTTTGGTAAAAAAATCGAATTCTTCGATTGTTATGGTCTAAAATGCCTGATTTTCGAAAATTTATTGCCTAGATTTTCGTAATCTTAAAGCCAAAAAATTGTAACTTTGAGGAAACGTCTGATTCTCAGATTAGAGAAATATTCTAAGGCAAAAAAGCATGCCATGGCATTGGGGAGAAGGGGAATGAATAATTCACTTGTATTCTTTAAGAAGGTGGCACAAAAAATCAGACATCCAGGACAACGCCATTTTTGTTGCCGTAAAATTTCACAAGAATAAAAAATGGTGAAAAGAAACCAAAAGTGTTCGCAATTCTAAAAGGGCCACTTTTTGTGAAAATTTTTTGTGGGCTCTATGAGCTCTTTTCGGCTGGGCCCATTCATTCGGAAAATATGCGGCGGAATGTTGGGGGCAATTGTGGCTGCTGGCCTTTGGACCAACCAAAACTTTTTCATAAAAAAGGCCGATGAATGGGAGGAAAAAAGCAAATAATAATAAATATTTAGTCCCAACCCTAATAGTCAGCGGGAAAAAATGTGTGCATTTGAATGAAGTGGAATAAAAATGAATAAAATGAAAAAAAGGCGAGAGGAAATAAGGAAGTTTATTTTATATTGCTTTTATGGGATTTTTAATGGAATGGGAAAAACTTTAGCCTTGGATTTATATTTGAATTGAATGAATTAAAATTTATTATAATTTATTTATTTAAGAATTATTCAATATTCTGCATGAAAAGCTTTACATATAATTTTTTATTTCGAAAAAAGAAATAAAAAAAAATAATTTAAAAAAGGAAAATTGCCAAAAAAAAAATAAAATTAATTGGCCAAAAAATTTTAGGTCATATTTTTGCCATTTTCCAAGGCTCTAGGCTCTCTATTTTTGTTATTGCCAATATTAACCCAATGGCTATTTCATGGTATTAATAAAACTTTTTAATCATTGTTATTGTTTTGATTCCAAAATGATTAATTGAAACATAATTGGCCACAATGTTATGGACAAAAAAAAACGGAAAATAGCCCAATTTTGGTCTTTTTTGTTTTTTGTGAAAATTTTTTGCAATTTGAATTAAATCCTCTAATTCTTTCTGTTTTCAACTAATAATCAAGGTTATAAAACAGGGGTGCCATAATATACCACATAAATACGGCATTTGCCGTATTTTTGATAGCTCTGCCGTATTTTTGCCGTAGTTTCACAAATCTTAAAAAGTTAATAAAATTTGCTAAATTTCTTCGCTGCGCGGCCATTTTTGGATCAAATTTTCGCTGCGTGGCCATTTTTTAATCAAACGTGTGATTTTTAAAACTTAAGACATCTTTATTTCACTTCCTAAATTGCTTACACAAGTTAGATATATATTATTTTAAAAACATTTATATCGCATTTTAAGAAGTTTTTAAGCATGCCATATTTTTGCCGTATATTAAAAAATTTTTGCCGTATTTTTGCCGTAATTTTCCAAAATTTTTGAGGGAAATGCCACATTTTTGAGTTTTGGAGATGGCACCCCTGCTATAAAATGATATAAAATTTGCTCAATTTAATGCTAATATTTAGTTAAAAATTAATTTGATTCTAATAATGTGCCCAAATTTGGTTCTAATATATATTTAAATTTTGAATACATTATTATTTTAATTAATTATAATTATTTTTGTGAAAAATTCTATCAAAGAAAAAATTGTTTTTTTTTGGTTAAATTTCGTGAAAATACAAACAAATTTGGAAAAATTCAAGGGAAAATTGGTGGTCAAATTAGAACGAAAAAAAGAAAAAATTGTGGAAAAAATGAAATAATTATTAGCATTGATTTTGTCCAAATATGGAGGCAGGCACACCCCACAACCATTCTATGCTAATCATTCATCATCGCCCTGTGGTTTGTGCCTGCACTTTTTCAAAGGCAGTGGCAGCTTCCAAATATGGCACATTCATTCATTTGCCGTAAAAAAATGAATGAAAAATGAATGAATTGGCCACGGAATTGGGCGGTGGAAAAAATTGAAGGCTTGCTTTTGTGTGCCAGAATTACCAATTTTCTCTCGCGAATAGCATAAAAAAAAGTGGCACGCCAGAATATATGAATGAATAATTGAAAATGGGCAGCAATGGAATATTGGGGACAAAAATGGAAAAAATATTTTGTGAGGTAGGTTTTTTGTTTTGAACTTTGTTTGTGCAGCTGAGAAGGCCAAAAAATGAAGATCAAAAATAAGTAAATGCCAAAAACATTCGTGTTGGGACGAAAAATGGACGAAAATTGAAAGAAATGATGCAAAAATGAGTGAAAAAATAAGCAAAAAAAAAAATCCACGAAAGAATTTTGGGGGAAATGACGCAAAATAGTAAATTTTTGATCCCAGTTGTGTAAATAAATAAAATTAATCAGAAAATTTAATATTTATTAAAATGTGACTTTTTGTTGGAGTTTATTATCCATGCAAATTATGCCCATTTTTTTTTTGTTTTATTTTTGGTTTATTGACTAATCGATATTTGCATAATTGCTTTTATTTTATTTAAATTGTTCACTTTTTTAAATTATTATTCTAGGATGGAATGAATTTTGCGCATTAAATAAATAAATGATAAATTAAATTTGCCACAATTTTAAAGCGCTGATTGGGAAAAATTTTCAAAGAAATAACTATTGGATTTGATGGAAATTGTAAAATTTGTGACTAAAAAAGTTGGCAAAATAGGCAAAATATTAGGCATAAATTTCTTTTAATTTTTTAAGAGCAAAATGTTCTACAGAAAGAGCTTAAATCAAATGGCATAAATGTTTTATTAATGGCTTGAATCGATGAGATATTTACTATAAAGCGCAAAACTTTCCTTAGGTTATTCTTCTAAAATCCACGGATTTTATGCAAAAAGAGGGAATATTTAAAAAAGAGTCCAAAAATAATTAAGTAGCATCGCATGCTTTTTCCAAAGCTGTTGGATTTTTCACCTTTTAATAAGCCGTGGAATTAAATCCACTCAAAAATATACTATAAAATTGGTGCACTTTTCCGCATGACAATTTTGTGCTTGTCTATTTTCGAAAAATTTTAAATGCAAATTTCCATCGGATTAATATTTACTTTGCGGAAAAGAGTACATATTCCTAAAATAATTATAATTTAATGGGTTTTTACTAAATTCATAAACCAATATACCGAAAATTGGATAGAGCTGGTCAAAACGCATTGAATGGTATATACTAATTTGTGATGGTTTGGTTAACAAATAAAGGGTATTAAACGGTTTAAACCAATTTTGGTTTGAAGGGTATTAAACGGTTTAAACCAATTTTGGTTTGAAGGGTATTAAATGGTTTAAACCAATTTTGGTTTGAAGGGTATTAAACGGTTTAAACCAATTTTGGTTTGAAGGGTATTAAACGGTTTAAACCAATTTTGGTTTGAAGGGTATTAAACGGTTTAAATCAATTTTGGTTTGAAGGGTATTAAACGGTTTAAACCAATTTTGGTTTGAAGGGTATTAAACGGTTTAAACCAATTTTGGTTTGAAGGGTATTAAACCGTTTAAACCAATTTTGGTTTGAAGGGTATTAAACGGTTTAAACCAATTTTGGTTTGAAGGGTATTAAACGGTTTAAACCAATTTTGGTTTGAAGGGTATTAAACGGTTTAAACCAATTTTGGTTTGAAGGGTATTAAACCGTTTAAACCAATTTTGGTTTTTGGTTCAAAGTTATACAAAGATAAAAGTTAATTAATTTGCGTCTTGACGAGATCTATTGATTGGATATAAAGTTTATGGGACCTAAACTTCTGAAATTGTTTTATCCTCCTTCTCTTAAATTTACTTACAAATTCCCAAAAAAAATTTCAATGATTTCCACTGTTTTTTCAGTGTTTATTTTTCTTTCCCAACACAAAACAGACTTGGTGACGCAAAAGCACAAAAATTGTGGATGGAAAGGAAATTTTTTTTCAATGGAAGATTTTTGGTGAGGTGGAACTTTTTTTTGTAAAGCCGAAGGGCAGCGGCTTTGAATGAATTGCCCCCCTCGAGGCGGGGTCTTGAAAATGGAAGGAAAAGGAAAGAAAGATGAATGATGGGAGAGGGCGGCGGCTGGCAGCAAAAATACTCTTTGGTCTTTTTTTCCCCATTTTCCATTCGAGTTCGAGAATCGAGATGGAATTATTTTATTTTGGATGGGGAAGAAGTGGAGGAAAATATATGGAAATGGAAACAAAAACGATGTCGAAGGAACACAAAAATGTGACGTTCAAGTGAGGATTTGAGGAAGTAACGGGGGTGTATTTTGGTTGACCGAACCATGTTTGGGAGAGGGAAATGCTTTTGGGAAAGGCGGCTGCCAGGAAGATAAGAAATTTTCGGGTAATATTTTTGGAGATGTTCGGCTGGCAATAAAAAAGAAGGGCAACATTTTCGGGGAATGTTTTTTGGGGAGATGGAAAGGCATGATGAAAGAAGTTTTAGTGGGAGAGATGGCAAAATGACAGGGATAAAGAATGTAAAATTCTTCGACCTTTCGAAGAAGCGGCTGGCAGGAACGGAAGGCAACTTCTTCGCCTTTTTTGAAATTGGCGGCTGGCAGGAAAATGAATGCGAAATTCTTCGATCTTTGGGAAGGGCGGTTGATGGGCACAGGCATAAAGAATATTTCAGCAAATGCTTTTGATAAGGACCAGCCAGCGGCTAGCAGGACGAAAGTACCAAATTCTTTTAATTTTGCGCAGGTTCGACTGACAGAAAGAAGGGGCGGTTGGCAATAAGAAGGAAAAGCAATATTTTAGGCAATGATGTTTAATTGTGTAAATTTTTGAGAAAGTGAGGCTGGTAGGAAGAAAGGATGGCAACTTTCCACAGTAAAGAAAAGATACGACTGTTGGATGAAACAATGGCAAATTTTCAGGGAATGTTCTTAAGAAGGGTCGGCTGGTAGTAAGAAAGGATGGCAACATTTTTGTCTTTTGAGGAGAGGGAGGATAACTTTTTAAGAAATAAAAGTCATCTCTGGCAGAAAGAACGAAGGCCAACATTTTCAGGGAATGTTTTTGGGGAGGAGGGGGTGGGGTTAGCTGGCTGGCTGGCCAGGAAGAAAGAAAAGCAACATTTAGGCCTCATCTACTCCGCCTCCCGCCGACTGCCGAAAAAGACAGCCATCCTTTTTTTGCTTATAGAGGCCATCATTTTGGTTACTAAAAAGCTTTTTTTATAGACGGGGCCAAATGGGCAGAGAATACGGAATGGAAGGACGGCTGCTGTCGCATTTGGCCACTTTTAGAAGAGAAAATGTGGCCTTTAAATGAGAAATGTTTAGCAGGGGAAGTTGGCGGATCGGCTGGCTGGGGAATTGGAAGTGACAGCCTGCCAGCCGGACGGAGAAAAATCGATTTTTGGCCAATGAGTAGTATAAGCGTGACGGAATCATCCCCCCCCCTGTTTCGATCCTAGATTCCCCCCGATCCTGTGATCAAAAAATACCTGACTAAGTTTTTAGAAAGCCAAAAGGAATTGACTACTTTTGCCTACCAGATTGATCAAAATACTCCAGACAGTCTTTGAAAGTCCAAAGTTTATGGCAACTCTCCATTCCAATCTACTAGTTTAATTTTTATAGCCAAAGATTTTGATAACTCTGCAAAAAAAGGTAAATTTCAGACTATTTTGTTTTAAAACCCAAAGGTTTTGGCCAAAATGAAAGAATGAGAAATTCGGGGCCTATATAAGTGGAAAAAATCAATTGTTTCTAATCGAAAAATCGAAAATGAATGCCTTAGATTATTTTTTGGACTTTAAAAATTGTTCCTCGAGAGGAGAATTGAATCGTATTATAGAGGAATATGGTTCAAACTTTCAACTTCCTCCCCATAGATGTGCCCACCCAACTGGAAAAATTTTCAACCATATTAAAGAAATAAAAATTCTCGATATTGTTCCTTCTAACTCAGAACATTTGATTTGTTTATGTACTCCAAATAAAATTGATAATTCGTTTTATAACGAATCATTATTCCAAGATGGGACAATTTACGACGAATTTTTTTATTTACATTTAGAGAACATTATCATCTGCCCTCCAGGTAAAGAATGTTTTTATAAATTTTAATAAAAAAATTAATGAATTTTATTCATATATGAAATAGATTAGAGGGGGGGGGGGAGATGGAATTATGAAATTGGGAAAGGGAGAGGAAATGGATGAGGTGAAAGGGGAAGGAATTATGAAAAAAAAGAAGGAGAAATGGATAATGGGAGAGGGGGAAAGAATTAAGAAATAGGGAAAAGGGAGAGGAAAAGGATGAGGGGAGAGGGGAAAAATTAAAAAATAGGGAAAAGGGAGGGGTAAAGGATGAGGAGAGTGGGGAAAGAATTGAGAAATAGGAAAAGGAGGGGGAAATGGATAAGGGGAGAGGAGAAGGAATTATGAAGGGAAAAGGGAAGGGGTAATGTATAAGGCGAGAGGGGATGGATTTGAAATAGGTAAAATGGAAGGGAAATGGATAAGGGGTGAGGAGAAATAGATCAAAGGAGGGAAATTGCCTGGAATATTCTTTACCCCTTCTAGAAATACGGGGCTATATAAATGGAAGAAAAAGATATTCTCACAATTTTATTCAAAATGTGCGAATTTAAATGCTGTAATTTCTGTCTATGCCATTATATCAATTGCAAATATTGCAATAAAAAGGGATTAATGCATTTCAATTATTATAAAAATGAAGTCAAATGTCCAAAATGTGGTGGGCCGATGCGATCAGAAGGCAAACGGAATAAGGGCTATATAAAGGAAAATTATATTCATGAATCATGATTAAATAAATTTACTATGGAGAAGTGCGATCATTCGATTAAGTGCTGTAATTTCTGCCCTTGCCATTATCATTACTGTTCTAAATGTAAGAAAATGCTTCAACATTTTACAATTTTATCGCCATTTGAAAATCTGGAAGACTATATAAAATGCCCAAAATGCTCTGATTATATATTAGTTAAAAACAAAAATGTTTAACGCTCCTTTTACTTTAATTTTATGTGGCGCCACTGGTAGTGGAAAAACAAAATGGCTCCTAAAATTTTTAAATCATACTGAAGAGCTGATAAAACCTCCACCAGTAAAAATATTATATTGTTATGGAGAAATGAATGAATCTATAATCGCTTTGAAAAATAAAGGGATTGAAACATATAATGGACTCCCTGATATTGAACTTATAAAGAGTCAAGAGAAGCCTTTACTTTTAATATTAGACGATCTTATGCTTAATATGAAAAATGATTTTATTGATTTACTCTTTACAAGAGGATCCCATAACTGGAATACTAGTGTGATTTTTGTTACACAAAGTCTTTATGGTCGCGATATTAAGACTGCTCGTGCAAACTCACATTATCTAGTTTTAATGAGGAATCCATCTGCTCAATTGCATGTGAGAACCTTAGGAAGTCAACTTTTCCCTCGTCGATTAAATTATTTTATGGATTCGTATAACGATGCAACGAAAGAGCCCTTCACTTATTTGCTTATAAATATGCATCCTAATGCTCCAGAGAGCCTTAGATTATCTACAAATATTTTTCCTAGTGAAATTACTACAATTTACTTACCTGTGGAGTAAAAAGTATATAAATACATTTGAAAATATTTTAAATAAAAAATGTATGAATTCAGTCCTTATATTAAAGAAAACGTAGAATTTCTTCAGAAGCTTGCTTCTACAAAATCCGAGAAAAAGAAAAACGCTCTACTTTTAAACGCGAGTGCCGAACAAATATTAGCCATTGTAGAAATTTGTGCAAATATCCTTAAATTTAATTTTGCTCTTACTAAACCCCAAAAAAGAAAATTAGCCCGATACGCCGATTTTTACAGATCAATTGCTCGTTCAAAAACTGAAAAAGGTGCCAGAAATCGAATACAACAAGGTAGTGGCATTGCATTAGGTGCTATATTAGTCCCTGTTTTAGCCGAACTTGCAGCTCATTTAGTACAAAAAATTGTAAATTAAAATGAAACATGCAAAGAAAATGATTATGATTCCCGAAGTGGAATATTTAGCTTTATTGTCTATGATGAGAGGTGATGATCCTCTGAGAAAAGAAAAGGCTTTAATTGATGCAAAGATACATCAAAATTTTTCAAATAAAAATATATCCGAAGATATCAAAGCAAAGAAGTATGAGTGGCTTTTAAAACAAAAAAGAAAATTACGAGAATTGATAGAAGGAAAACCACAAAAAGTCATTATTGAAAATTTACCTCCGCCTCCAAATATACCTCCATATATGGGGATTAATCAGGAACAGCAAAATAAAATTGAAATCCAAGAGAAAACTCCAATAAAAAGAGGGAAAACTCGTCGGAATTTAAATGAAAGTATTAATACGAGCCAGAGTGTATCTCAAGAAAGTGAAACTCTTTCAGTTGATTCGGAAATCTATTCATCCGATTATGACACGCCAATACAAACAACTAAAAATCAATCAAATACTCCCTCACCTACAGCAACTGCATCTACATATACAAAACCACTCTCGCCAATTACGCCTAAAATTTTTACAAAGTTAATGAATTATGTCGGGAAAAATAAAGAGAACTTGGGAATAAATAGCGACGGAAGTATCTTAACTAATTTTAACAAGCCAATTGGCGGAAGCAATTATGTTGATGCCCTAAAATATATGTCAGGACAATTGAATACCCCACCGAAAGGTTATACTTTTCTAAAAGGGAAGCTATCAAAAGATCCCGAATTTATAAGAGTCTTTGGTCAAATAGGGAGAGGAAAGAAAAATAAAAAATTAGTAGTAGTCAAATTAAATCCTATAAAAACTCCTGGACTTAAACGAAATAAAATTATTTCATTTAAACCAAAATTATGGGCAAGACTTTAAAAGAAAATATTCTACATAATATTTATTATAATTTAAATTCTCCTGCTAGTTATGCAGGAATAAATAAAATTCTAATTGAAGCTAAAAAGAAAAATAAAAACATTTCCATAAAAGACGTAAAAGATTTCCTCTCGAAGGAAAGAACATATACATTATTTAAACCACGAAGAATTAGATTCAAAAGACTTAGAACTATTCCAACAGGATTGAATACCGATTGGCAATGTGATTTATGTATATTTGATAGTATTAAAAAAGAAAATGATAATAATGCATATTTACTAGTTTGCATTGATGTATTAAGTCGGAAAATCTATGTTGCCCCTGCTAGAACCAAAAAAAGTGAAGACATGATTAAGGCTTTTGATATAATATTTGATAAATCAAAAATATTACCGAATAAACTTTATAGTGATGCTGGTGTCGAGTTCCAAGCTAAAAAAATGTTAAATTATTTTAAGGAAAAAGATATTATAAAGCATGTAATGTACACGCCGAATTTACATGCAGGAGTTGTTGAGAGGGCAAATAGGACGATTAAAGGAAGATTATACAAATATTTTAGTGAGAGGAATACGACAAGATGGATTGAAATAATTGACAAAATTGTGAATGGAATAAACAATAGCATAAACCGGACAATAGGAATGAAGCCGAATTCTGTAAATTATGATAATGCGCATGAGCTATTAGAGCGAGTATATAAATCAAACAAGGATGAAAATGCAAATCCAAAGTTTAAAATTGGCGATATTGTAAGAATATCAAAAGAAAAAACTAAATTTGAGAAAGGCTACTTGCCAAATTTCACTGACGAATTATTTAAAATCATAAAAGTGAGTCTAACCGATCCTCCATCTTATAGAATTGCTGATCTCGAAGATAATAAAATTGAAAGCGTATTTTATGAACAAGAGTTAGTATTGACCACAAAAGATACAACCTATCGAATTGCCGAAGTCATAAAAACACGCAAAAGAAAAGGTATAAAAGAACTATTTGTTAGGTGGGTAGGCTACTCTGAAAAACATAATTCTTGGATAAAAGAATCCGATTTAGTAAATTAAGATGGATAATTTTTATACTGTTCTACCCTCAAATACTGCTATTGAAGGTAATAAAACCTCAAATTATACAATCAGATTACCTGAACCTTTGAACTTAGATTCCAATTGGTCTGTCGCTCTCTCTTCAATAATTTATCCTATATCATTTACATCGCTAGGAACTCAAGAAGACCAATTTATTACAATAAATAATGAGGTAGGAGATGATGAAAAAATTCCAATTCCTGCGATGAATTTTCTTTCTATTTCAAATTTGGAAAAGGGTATAAATGATGCAATAATGGCATATGAAAAAGATTCTAAACCTAGGTTTACTAGGTCAATTTTGGAAAATGAGGGTGAATTAAAAACACCGGAAAGAATTCAAGAAACGCCTGAAATAATTGCAGCTGTTCAAGAATTTCAAAGAAGGAAAGCGGAAGAAGGAAATATTACTCAAGAGAATACTAATCAGTCTAATGATTTAGCCCAAGCAGCTATTAATTTAGAAGATCAAAAGAAATTATTAGCGGCACAGAGGGCAATAGAAAAAGCATATAATCAATGCGTAGCTCTGGCATCGCAAGTCGAAACTTGGGCCCAATTAGCAAGAGCAAAAAGACAAAAAAGTGAAAGACTCAGAAGGAAATTTCCAGATGTTGGACAAGAATTGTATAATGATCTATTGTCAATAGCTAATACCATTCAAGACAAGGCTGTCCTAATAGCAGAAGAAGCCAAAATTGCTGCCAATGCTAAAAATAAAGTCATAGAATTTAAAGAAAGTAAAAATGTCAGAGAAGCCAGAAAAGTTGCAGACATTGCCAAAAAAGCCGAGCAAAATGCTAGAAAATTAGGTAATGAAGCAGGTAGATTATTTGCCGGAACGCCAGAAAGAAATTTCCAAGATGGAGTAGAGCAAATAACGAATAAGATTGAATTTCTTATCAATTCAGTTACGGGGCAGTCGGATAATGATCAAAGTGAAATAACAGTGATCGAAAAACCTATGCCTGTTCCTCAATATCCTCCGGATCATCCAAAATTGCAAAATCAAGGGACAATTGAAGGAAAAGCTGATATAAATAATGAAAATGTAGGAGAGATTCAGAATACTAATAATGAAGGTAAAGGGCAGATACAGACTACAAATGAAGGTGAATTAAAAACTCTAACGAGAATAGAGGAGAGTCCAGAAATTATTGCGGCAGTCGAAGAATTCAAGAAAAGAAAGGAAGAAGAAAGAAAAAGAAAGGAAGGGACCATCGAATCCTCTCAGCCTGAAAAATCTACCGTCACATCGTCATTTGTCGGATAAATGATTGTCCAAAATTTTGAATAACTCCAACATGCTTATCATCTTCGTTAGCTGGAACCGCTGGAACAGCAGGAACTGCTGGTTGATCCCCTTGAGCAGGTATAGCCGGTACCGCCGGTATTTCAGGTGTTACTTCTATTGGGACCCAATTTTCACCAACCTTTTTCTCAATTCTTGTAGCTAGATAGAGCCACGTTCGGCTAAGGTCTGGAAATTGATTATCTGCAAAAAGTCTAAAGGTATAAGGTCCAGAGTCATTTAAGGCGGCAAGTGGGAGTAATTCTCTCGTGCTTGTCTTATTTATCGCCACATTTGTCGGAGGTAAATCGAATATAGCTAAGGAATTTTCAATTCCTTCACTGCTTAATCTATCAATTTTTTTGAGAGTTGTCATTATGATTGTAGGAATGTATTTATTTTCGAAACTATTTATACTTTTTTCAAGGAAAGGACAACTGATCAATATATTTTCGTTTTTTGTTGACTGGTAGGCTTTTTATAGTCCGGCGATTTTTGCTTTTACCTTTGCCACACTGCTGTAATTTTGTTGCTATATTTTGTAAGCTTTGTTTAGAATGTTCCGCTAACGATTCTTTTATATCCTTTCCTTGAGAAATATCTCCCAAAATTTTTGTTCCGGCAGCTAACCCTTCTTGACCTGCGGTACTTGCAATATTCTTGGCGATTGGCATCAAAAATCTGGCAATCCCAGGTAAAATAGTATTCGTGAATACTCCAAAACCTCTTTGGTATTTAGTGCCTACAAAATATTTACCCGTTCCCTCCTGGGATGAAAGAAATCCGCTCCAATCAAGTTTATCTGGATCTATGTATACGTGTGTCATTTAGAAAAATGAACGTTTCCAATGTAATGTTATGATTATATTTCCCCAGTGAAAGTTGACTAATTCGCCTGAAGATGTTCTAACTTCAATACTGATTTCAGTAATTCGTTTGGATTGTAATCTATGATGAAATTCAGCGCTATATATAGACTCTACGATCTCCCCTGGTTTTCCTTGAACATTAACTACTCGCAATAATGGGACTAACTCATCTCCGACCATGGTATTTTCAATGAGCTTTGGTGCATAGATATATAATTGTTTTACCCCTCCAGACAAGTCTGGCATATATTCTGCTGTATCTCCACCTACTATGTTTACATTCGTCCGGAAACCCAGGATATAAGCAAGTTGTTTAGAAATCTGTATTGATTTAATATTTTTTTGCATTAAAACAGTAAATTTTTGATAGATATTATCATATCTGAATTGAACCTTTTGTGTAGAATCAGATGGAATTTTAGCCATTTTTCCAATCTTTTTAAGCCTATTCATCAAGCTGCGATGGACTTGTTCAGGTATATTTAATTCTCTTCCCGATTCATCTAAATGACTGGTACTACTAACCAAGGCTTGTGGCTTTGGTAATTCTGGTAATGATGATAAATCTTCCTCATTCTCGGTCTCATCTGGTATGAAAAAGCCTTTTATTCTTATTGGCTCTGGTTTTTTATTTACATATTCGGTAATCTTTTTTAGTGGAAGCAATTCAATTTCTTCTGCACTTTGGCTTATAACCCAATTATTTTGGCTAGTTTTTTCTATTTTCTTTTCTTCTTTAATAACCGTTATTTTTGGTTTTAGCCATTCATATTCTTCATCACTTGATTCAATAACGGGTAATTGTGGTTTTGGTACATCCACCTTAGCTTTTGGAGGAAATAAAGGAGCAACTGGCAAATTAATTGAGCTTTTCTCTTGTTCCTTCCTTTCCTTAAATTTATTAACTTTGTCAATTATTTCTTTTGGCTCTTCAATTTTTTGAAAGGTCCCAATCGCAATACTAGAATCGTCTTGAGAAATAATTGTAGCAGGTTGCTGAGATGTGACGGTAGATTTTTCAGGCTGAGAGGATTCGATGGTCCCTTCCTTTCTTTTTCTTTCTTCTTCCTTTCTTTTCTTGAATTCTTCGACTGCCGCAATAATTTCTGGACTCTCTTCTATTCTCGTTAGAGTTTTTAATTCACCTTCATTTGTAGTCTGTATCTGCCCTTTACCTTCATTATTAGTATTCTGAATCTCTCCTACATTTTCATTATTTATATCAGCTTTTCCTTCAATTGTCCCTTGATTTTGCAATTTTGGATGATCCGGAGGATATTGAGGAACAGGTATAGGTTTTTCGATCACTGTTATTTCACTTTGATCATTATCCGACTGCCCCGTAACTGAATTGATAAGAAATTCAATCTTATTCGTTATTTGCTCTACTCCATCTTGGAAATTTCTTTCTGGCGTTCCGGCAAATAATCTACCTGCTTCATTACCTAATTTTCTAGCATTTTGCTCGGCTTTTTTGGCAATGTCTGCAACTTTTCTGGCTTCTCTGACATTTTTACTTTCTTTAAATTCTATGACTTTATTTTTAGCATTGGCAGCAATTTTGGCTTCTTCTGCTATTAGGACAGCCTTGTCTTGAATGGTATTAGCTATTGACAATAGATCATTATACAATTCTTGTCCAACATCTGGAAATTTCCTTCTGAGTCTTTCACTTTTTTGTCTTTTTGCTCTTGCTAATTGGGCCCAAGTTTCGACTTGCGATGCCAGAGCTACGCATTGATTATATGCTTTTTCTATTGCCCTCTGTGCCGCTAATAATTTCTTTTGATCTTCTAAATTAATAGCTGCTTGGGCTAAATCATTAGACTGGCTAGTATTCTCTTGAGTAATATTTCCTTCTTCCGCTTTCCTTCTTTGAAATTCTTGAACAGCTGCAATTATTTCAGGCGTTTCTTGAATTCTTTC